>RJWJ010019643.1:0-30010 GCA_004363605.1 Indri indri | reverse complement strand
CGCTAGCTTGAATTTTGACAATTTAAAGTAACAGACACAGAAAATTTAAGTAACTCTCCCAGGGTCAAACAGAAAATAGAGGAGCTGGGCTTCAGACCTAGCCAGTGTGACCCTAGTCCATGCTTCAAACTACTACATTACACTACCTCTCTGGATGACTGCGACAGAAAGCTCCAATAACGTGGCAAACAGACTGTACAACTCTGCTTGCTGAATCAACTTTTGTGATAACCACAATGACTAAATATCACTTTCCAGATGATGACTCTGTCTGTGAACACCTGAGTCATGAAGCGTTCCAAGCAAATCATTACTATTCTTCCCCAAACAGCCCAACTGTACTATCAAGTTCCACTGACTTCCCAGACATGCATTCTTGAGTTTTTCAAAGCAGAAGGCACTCATCTGTGTGCTAAGTTTCTACGAGCTACATGCCATGCTGTGCAGACACCGTAGTGCAGAGGCCTAAAGAGGGGCCTGAGTCCTGACAGGCGAGGGTCTGGCTTGTGTTTCTGCACCAGCCTGGAACACAGTGTTCTCGAGACCTGGTTTTCCACCATATGCCTAATTTTAATAGCTCTGTTCCTGACCTTTTACTTAATTGTGAGCCTGATTTTTAGTATTTTTTTCTAATTTCTCTATGTCTAGTTGCCCCTATTTTGCTCCTGCCAGTTGCTTTTCCTAAGACAAATGTCCTTTCCCTGAGGTCCTGGGATCTTGCTGTTCATTGACAGACTTCTCAAATCGTGCAGGAGCGCTGCTTATCTGCTTATCTGCTCCTCGAATTTCCAAATTTCTCATGTTCCTGGATACCTTATCCCTTCGTACCTTTTTTCTTAGATCTCTCTAAGTGCTACTGTTTTACTAAGCTATCTTTTGGGACCTTTTCTATTTCTAAGAAGGAGGATGAAATAACCTTTCTTGCAAGGAGAACTATTAGCTATCACAGAAAACTATTGGGAGGGCATTTCAGGAGTCCAGTGAGAAGTGATGAGGGTTCAAACCCAGAGGGTCACTCCAATGACGTGAATGGGATGCATCTCAGGAATGGAAAACACACACCACACATACTCTCCAATAATCGGGACCTAATCAATGGATGCACAAGGACACAAGAAGAGGTAAAGGTTGGAAACCAAGAGGTGTGGAGGGGTAAAAACTTACCTATTGGGTAAAAGGAGCACCATTTGGGTGATGGCCACACCCAAAGCCCCAACTTAAACATGATAAAAGGTATCCATGTAACAAAAACATATGTACTCCCTTAATATTTTGACAAAAAAATTTGTAGAAAAATATATGTAAAGGATGTTTACCAATATGTTATTTGTAATAATCAAATATTAGAAACAACCAAACATCCAATAATAGAAATTGGTTAAATAATTTAGAACATACCTACGTAATTGAGTACTACACAGTTCTCAAATATGTCGTAAAAATAAAAAAAGTATATAGCTAAAAAATTAAAAAAAAGAAGTTACCCCTCTCCAACCTTTTTTATAAATAAAAAATGATGTGGGTAAGGTGGAAGTTATCAATGTCCATGTGTGATATATTCTGTAGCAACCTCTGGCTATGATGACAGACATGCGCCTGCATCATGCCCAGGTCAGCAATAGATCTTGAGTTATCATGTTGTGCTCCCTCAGAACAATTCATATGTGTTCTGGAAGCATTTAAGCCAATTGTTTAATATCCATCTCTGTGGATAAAGAGCGTGAGTATACTAAGCATTTCAATCAGCTTCAAAGATGTTTTCAAATATTCCTATATCTAAGTCCATATTTAGGAGTTGTAATCATATTCGGGGATGATGGTTAGACATAAAAAAAATTCCTCGCAAATACATACCCTGCTAATAATGGCAATTAATAAGAAACCAAAAGAACCCTTTCATTTTTTAAACATCCATTTCTAGGTTAGGTAGATTAGGAGTCAAGAGGACAGTCTACAGTATAATAAAGAAAAAGGTAAATGTTAAATGCAAAGGGGAAGTTTTGCAGCAATTGTGAGGTTAAGAGAACAAACATATGACATTATGTTCATTAGGTAAGTTTCCTTTGAGCTGCTTTTAAATACACAGTGCCTGAATGCTCGGGTTATTTTTCTACACCCTATGCTCAGTAACTAAGGATAATTTTAGCATGTGGTAATTCTAAAATTTTTTTTCCGTATCTTAAATATATAAGAAAACTGCCCTGATTTTTTTTTTAATGCATTTAACACTTAGGTAGGTAAGCCTTAGTATCATGAGGTGTTAATTACTCATCTAATTAGATGATATATCATTAGGGCCTTGAGCTATGTTTTTCCACACAGAAACCTTTCTTTTTCTGCACACAGCTCTATTTTTTTCACCCAGATTTGCAAAGGACATGAACAAATAATACTTTAACAACAAATGCTGCAATTTATTATGTGTTAATGATATACCAGGCACTGTGCAGTAGTTCCACATATATTATCTCTAATAAGAGAATATCACGAAATGGACTAAAGTATACTTTTAGGTATTAAGAGTTTGAAATGAATGAGAGATATATTAAATAAAACGTATGACACCAAAGTATGAATCTTCCAAATTATTGATCTCTATTACCTATTGTTGGCATCTTGATTGTTATGGGGCAAATAAGAAATGTATGGTACCCTGAATACAGAAGCAACCTCAGTATATCTGTAGTAGTATGTATATAACTTATCATTGCATGAATCCCAAATTTGTTCTCGTTAATATAGAATGCACAAGGAAATGCAGTCTATTTAACTTGTACCCCCTGCATAGTTACTTTTGTTTTTTCTTTAAAAAATTATAGATTTGCAATGAATAAACAAAAAGAAAAAGGGAGTAGTTATTTCACTTGGGAAAAGTTAGAGTTATGTTTAAAATCTGGTGTAAAATCACTAACATGATTTTAAAAATATGTTTGTTAACTGTTAAAAATGTATGAACTGACCCCTCTTCTCTGTGTAAAAGTAGAATGCCTCATATATTCCACAGTTTAACTTCGATATTTCTGGGCCAGCATGCCTGGCCTCCTTTCTCATTTCTGATTGAGGTTATTTGAGTCTTTTTTCTTCTCTTTCTGGTTAATCTGGCTAGAGGTGTAACAATTTTTGTTTATATCTTCAAAGAACCAACTTTGTGTTTTGTCGATCCTTTGTAATTTTTTTTTTTTATTTTCATCATGTTTAGTTTTGCTCTGAGCTTTGCTATTTCTTTTCTTCTTCTGGCTTTGGGTTTGATGTGCTCTTCTTTTCTAGTTCCTTGAGATGTGACATTAGCTTGTTAATTTGTGATTTTTCTGTCTTTTCGATATAAGCATTTAAGGCTATGAATTTTCCCCTTAGCTCCTGCGTTAGGTGCACATATATTTAAGAGTGTTATAACAATCAGTATAAATAAAACAATCCTAAATATGTATGCACCTAACACTGGAGATACAGAGATATAGATTGTCCTGCTGAATTGCTCCCTTCATCATATAATGACCATATTTGTCTTTTTTTAACCATTAATGTTTTAAAGTCAATTTTATCTGCTATGAGATTGACTGCCCTGTTTGCTTTTGATTTCTGTTTGCATGTAATGCTTTTTCCATCCCTTTCCCTTGAGTCTGCTTGAGTCCTTGCATAGTAGGTAGATTACTTGGAGACAGCATATATTTGGGCTGTGATTTTTCATTCATTTAGCCAGTCTATGTCCTCTAAGTAAAGCGTTACAACCATTCATGTTCAGTGTTAGTATTGATATGTGGGATACTCTTCTGTTCATCATGTTGAATAATACCTTGTATTGTTTTCCCTCTTGTGCTATTGTTTTATAAGAGCTGTGAGCTTTCAAGTGTTTTTACACTGGTGGGTATCGTCTGTTTTGTTCTATGTATACAGCACTTTTGAGCATTTCCTGTAGTGCAGGTCTAGTGGTGACAAATTTCCTTAGTGTTTGCTTGTCTTGGAAAGACTTATTTCACCTTAGTTTATGAAACTTTGTTTTGCAGGATACAAAATTCTTGGCTGGAAGTTGTCCTGCTTAAGAAGACTAAAAAGGAGACTTCAATTCTTCTGACTTCTCAGGTCTCTGCTGAGAAGTCTTCTGGGTTTTCCTTCATCAGTTACTTGTTGCTTTCATCTTGCAACTTGTAGGATTTTCCTCATCATTTCGACTTTGGCTAGACTGATGACTATGTGTCCTGGTGATGTCCTATTTGCTATGAATCTTCACGGTGTTTGATGATCATCTTGTATCTGGATATCTAAGTCTCTGGCAATACTTGATAAGTTTTCCTCAACTATTCCCTCAAATAGGTTTTCAATGCTTTTCAATTTTTCCTCCTCTCCCTCAGGGATACCTCTAATTCTTATATCAGCTCATTTTACATAGTCCCACATTTCCGAGTGATTGTTCATTCTTCTTTTTTTTCCCCCTCTTTGGTTGACTGGGTGAGTTCAAAAACCTTCTCTTCAAGCTCCAAAATCCTCTCTTCTGCTTTTTCTAGTCTGTTTTTAAAGGTTTCTGCTGTATTTTTAAAATCTCTAAATGATTCTTCTATTTCTTTAAGTTCTGTTATATTTTTTCTTATGTTGTGTATCTCTTTAGTGACTTTTTCAGTTTTTCATTTTGTTCTGAAGTATTTTTTTTTTTTTTGCCTTCTTTGTGCTGGTTTTCAAATTTCTCTTCAATCCTATTCTTATTTGCCATCCACATTCTGAATCCATTTCTGATATTTTGACAATTTCCCTTTGGTTGGGGTCTGTTGCTATAGATTCATTGTGATCATTCGGGGGTGTCAAACTAGCTTGTTTTTTTCGTGTTCCCAGGGTTCTTATGCCGCTTCTTCTCTTTTGATAACCTCTTCTCTCAGCTCAAGGCAGATGAGTTTGTGGTGCACCTGTTGTTCTTTGGGAACTCTCCTACTTACTGCCAAGAAGGAGGGTCTCTGGATGGTGTGCTTGTGTTCTACTCCAGAGGATTGAACCAGTGTGAGGGGGTGAGTGTACTGAGAGCCTGTGACGCAGCTGCATCATCCTGTTCCCCTGTGATTGTCACAGTCCCAGCCAGTGCTGGGGCATATTTGTGTGGAGTGGTGTGTTGGCCCCAAGGCTGCTGTTGGAAGCTGGGGCAGGAGGCTGGGCAAGTCCCTCCCCACAGAGGCAGGTGGCATAGGAGTTTGCTCTGCTATTGCCTCCCCATGGTGGTGGCAGGGTCTTGCCGGACACCTGCATGGGTTGTGGGACCTTGGCCAGCACCTGCATGGCTCACAGGACCTTAGTTGGTACCTGGGTGCATTGTGAGTTCTTGGCTGGTGCCCAGGTGGGTTTTGGGACTGTGGCCAGCGGCCCATCATTGGCTGGGCAGTCTGAGGCTGGCGGGGGCAGGGAAATACACGGAATAATCAGTGAGTCATGGTGGCTGGGCTCTCCCTCCGCCCCGGTCTGACTGATGCAGCTGCTGCAGTGTTACTCAGGTGGTAGTGGTGGTGCGAATGAGATGGCGGGGGCCGGTGCTGAGGGCCGGTGGGTGCCTGCTCGGCGTGGATCCCTTGGAGGCAGTGGGGAGTAGGGTGGGGGGGCATGGCACCCAGTCGCGTTGCATGCGAGCGCTCCTGCCCTCCCCACTGCTTCCCTGGCCTGGCAGGTTTAATCGTGAGGCAGCTGCAGTGGAGTCGAACCTTCTGCAGACCGGGCGTTCTGGGGCCGAGAGCTTGCAGTGGCATCTAGTGCAGCGACCCGCGGTCAGAAGTCAGAGCGACCCGCTGTGCCGGCTCTCTGGCGCGACTGCTGCACAGTCCCCAGGCAGCTCCCCGATCCTTCGGAGGCCTGTCGCGGTGGGAGAGCCCCTCACAGCTTGGATTTCAATGTCTGCTGTAGGAGTGTGGAGACCCGGGGGCCTTTCCCCTGACCCTTCCCCGCATGTGGACAATTACCCAGGGTACCGTCCGGTCTTGCCGAGTTGATCGCCCCATCTCTCTCCTCCACTTTGGGCATCTCCAGCTGCGTCTCTGATGATTCACGATGCTCTCTCTGAGACAGTCCATCTGTAGATGAACTCCTACCGGCAGCTTCAATCCTTGTCTTGAGAGCGGCGACGGTCGCCTGCTTCTCTTCTGCCGTCTCGGCCTCGCCAGTAGCTTTACTTTACACAATGGTTCATTCCTAAGGGATTTTTTTTTTTTTTTTTTTTTGCTTTATCTTTAGTCACTTCAGTGACTGAATTAGTGACTCAATATGGCTTTAGGTAACAGTATACATTGCCGTAGCTATATAAAAAAGCTTAGAATATGTGTCATCTAACAGGTTTATCTTTTAATATGACAAGAGATTTGAAATCTTTTATAAAACCTCGTTTAGGACATGATACAATAATAGACAAGAAGAAATGAACCTAACGCAATCTTTTTTAGAAAAAAATTGTGTTGTATTTTACAGGTGTTTTCATTTGAGAGCTGAGAGAGAAGGGGAGGGAGGCAGAGGTGATGAAGACAGCCAGGAAATGCTGTGGTCACCTCACCTTAAATTATGCCTCTAATAAACATGTGTGAAAATTTACTGGTTGTCAACTAATCATAAATATATATCAAGTGTACTTAAAACAGTAAAAATATCTTTTGTTAAAAATATCCCCACACCAAAACTAATGATGGCCAATATTGAAATGCTAACCAAAGATGAGTTTGGTTCTGGAACTGTACCACTTACTCAGTAATGAAAATTGTTCATTGATCACATTCTTGGAGAGCAGAGAGCTGCTCTGGCATGAATACTCGAATTCCTGGATAATTTTTATGACCCTCTTATCTCCTAAAGAAGGCTGTGGATAATAAACTTTAATATTATCTATGTCTTTAGTCTCAGGCTATGCAAATTCATGGGTGATATGTATACGTGTTTAATCATTATTCTGATTTTATGCATTTCCTCATTTTTTCCCTAATATTTTTCCTGCTTTGGAGGAAAACACATTCTCATGTAGAATTTAATGCTATGCTTAATAAGACATAATAAAGTAATATATAGAAATAGTAGAGCATTTGAAAGTCAATTTTTTAAGTTCAAGCACTTGATCCTTCATATGCTGGTATTCCAAAATTGGGAAATTATTTTAACCTCTCTAAGCTTCTTTTTTTCAAAAGAGCATTCAAACAATATCCAACATTCGCGGTGTAATAACCAAAAGAAGGTACATAAAGTCAAGAATTTTTAAAAACTGGTTCCATAAACAGAAGCATCGTACACATCCTAGTTGATATTGCATGGAGCGACTAAAGAAAACCACGCCCTTGGTCGCCAGGCCAGGTGAGCAGATTCGTTACTTTCTCCTTTTCCACGGCTGCATCTCCACCCCCTTCCACCTCAGTCACTTACTTCATCATCACCTAACACCGCTCTACTTGAAAGCATTGTCGAAACTCTGAAATTCCCTAATTATTCCAGTTTTCTACATCTCCAATTTCCTCTGCCTTTTTGTCCCCTCATGAAGTAAAATTTCTCAGCCAATATTTATTGATCTTCTGGGCTCATTCTCCTTTTCTGCCTTCTTTTGCCTTCCCATATAATCATTTTTTTCTTTATTTTTCTTTTCCTTTTTTCTTTTCTTTTTCTTTCTTTCTTTCTTTTTTTTTAATTAGCCTTGCCTGAGCAAGACCTCAAAAAATTTGGTTACCAACTCATAACTGTTCTCCATGGAAATCTTTAGTAAAAGGTGAAAGATTTATTTGTTTTGGAGAAAAACCAGAGTCCCATTTAATCATGACCTTACTTCCATACAGGCTCTTTCACACTTTCCTTGTTTGCTTCCTGTCTTGCCTATTTTCATCCCTGGGTAACTGACTCTCTATTTTCTCCATCCCCAGGCTATTCTTCCTGGAGTATAGCAACTGACATTGGAATGAGGCTTTATAGTTTGTGTATACAGACATGCACACACAGCGACACAAACACACACCCCTATGTATAGCTTACTTCATCTTCACAATGTCTTACAGGAACCACACAACACATCTATTTTCCTCAATTAACAGATAAAACTCTGAGAATTTTAAGTACTTTGAATAAATTAACAAGGCAAAGAATCAATGAATTCGTAATTTAAGCAGTTGCCATCTTTTGGGTTCAGTGTTCCATGACCATGCGTTACTGCTGTGGTTGAATCATGGAAGGCTCACATGAATGAATCATTAAAAAACTTCAGCTGAGTAGTTGCACAATCTCTATGTAACTCTTCATAGTGACTGTTCTAACCCCAAAAACCCTGAAAGTGCAATCCCACTCTACTCCCACTCTGCAGTTTATCTAATTTCTGTACTTTTCTTAAAGAAAGAGAATTCAAATGAATTAATTACCTATGCCTTAATTAAAACGTCTCTGCATCTTTATTCTTTCCCAATCTTTGCTCCTACGTAGGTCTCAACCAAGCTATAATCCTCTTCTCCACCTGTTTCTAACATCAGTTTCTCTGAGTTCTTCTCTTAATTCTTCTGATGAAAACTCAGTTCCATGTTCATCCATTATTTTTTTTTAAAGTTGCATACTCACCTCTCTTTTTTAAAGATTCTACCAACCAACATGTCTCTCATCCTCAAAAATAATCCCTCAAGCTCCTATCTCATTATAGCCTGCTCTTTTCCTCTGACCCCTACATCTCATAGAATGAACTCATTATCTTCCCTGCAAAATACATACCATTCTATTTATTTGTATCAGGAAGTGGTACTATCTTCCATGCATGTAACTCCTTTATATAGGGGAGAACAATTTGTTTATCTTTGTATTGCTTAGAAGATAGAGCGCTTTGCCAAAAACAAAGTAAATGATGAATGAAATTTCTTGTCTTCAAATAAATGTCTAATTTTGAGTCGACTCAAATAGGTTGACACTGTCAAACTATATTTTGGAGTACGTGTGCAAAATATTTTAAAAATGTGACAATATTAACATATTTTGTAACTGAACATATCCAAAGTTTATGGTAAAATTTTATGCACTGTTAATGCACCCTTGGGTGCTCCTGATTTCAGAGTTGTTTCAGTGTTATTAACAATTGCTTTCTCGCCATTATTTTGCTTCTCTCTCTCTCTCTCTCTCTCTCTCTCTCTCACACACACACACACACACACACACACACACACTCTTTGAAGTAAATAGGTTGGCAATATTGTTTTGGGAATTGAGATAAACTGGGTTATCCATGGACATATTTAGAAGATACTTTACTTCCCTGGTATACAAACTCTTCTTGAAGCTGGAGGGATAAGCTCAAGGATACTGGCTGTTCTCAAATAATAACAATCTTGAATGATTCACGGCATCGATTACTTAGAAAGCCCATGCACCACAGGGATTAAAAGCACAGACTCTGGAATTATATTTCTTGAGTTTGAATTTTAGTTTTGCCAATTCATAGCTCTTAGATAAACTTCATAATCTCTCTGTGCAGTAGGTGACAATAATGCCTACGTTGTGTGGTTGCGGGAGAACTATAGAAGGCATGTGTTACCTGGCACACAGCATGTACCAGGTAAGCGTTTGCTCTCCTTGTGTAGAGGGAGCGACATTTAATGAGCATCAATGCCATGCATTCCTCTCCTAGGTGAGGGCTTTGATTAGAAAAGTTTTGTTTATGCAGTGAAATTCTCAGATTAAAATGAAGGAAAGTTATTCTTTACTGGAAGACATTTATAATATAAAATTCATGAGTATGTATTTTATAGAGGCAAGAATATAAACCACAAAATATTGATCCTCTCTTTTAAACAACATTTTTTCTGATTATAAGTTGTACATATTTTTTTGTAGAAAATTTGTAAATACAAGAAAAGCTCTTAGGAGAAATATAGCCACCCATAATACCTATATTTAGCTTTGTTAAAATTTGATAAATTTCTTTTTTGCTTTTCCCCCATAATGATAACATAATCCAATTAAAATAATCATAATGAAATACTTGTAACACAATATTGCCAATTATTAGATAAGTCCTGTATTTCATTCATGGTATTTATACTCTTTACATGTAATAAGCTCATACTTTCTTCTTAGCAATCCAATTAATTTGATATTATTATCTTTATTTTATAAATAAAGTGAAGCTCAGACATATTAACTTGCCTAATATCTGCCAGGCAATATGTTATGGAACAGGGATTCATCTAAAAACTGACTGACTCCAGAGGTATATTGAGACAACAGTGTGATCATACAGATTTTCTCCAAATGTTTAAAACGTAGCAAATCTAAACGTTGTAAGAGATTTTTGGAGGCCATCTGTAACATTAAGATATGTGCCACATTCTTTTACTCTTGTTTATTTTAGTAATGTAGGGGAGTACATTTTACTAATTAGGCCACTCCAGAAATTATATATTTTGTAACATCATTGCCAAGAATACTGAGGGGAAAATGTAGTTTTTTTTTTTTGTAATGCTCATAATACATGCAATGCTTCACGTAATTTAATTTTTTCTTATGGAGGAGTTCATAATATGATTACATAAGGACTAGCGATACATTAGGAGAAAACAAACCTGTCTATTCTCAAATTTATAACTATATGCACTCACGCATATAAAATTCCATGTTTCAGTGTGGTTTATTTCAGCTGTTTTACTGTTTTGTTCTAGCTAGAAGCAGAAGAATTTCCCATCCTTTAAACCTGTTCTTTTGCAACTGCTGTTTCTAATTGCTCTGCGTGTTTTGAAATGTCATTGGAGAGCCCTTTGTAAGGTTTCAATATCTTCATAATCATATTACATGGAGCATTTGGTCACTCTCAGTATAAGCTGGGTGTTAGCAGGCTGGGTAATATGATTGTTTTGGAAATAAGTCGTGGATAAAGGCAATATTGTGAAGAAGAGAATAATGTCAGTGGTGCTGATTGACAGACCATTTCTTAAGTTATTACAACTGTGTTATCATATTTTGGAAAGAGAATTTCATAAACCCAGAGCGGAGTGTTGATGTTTATAAATTCTTTTCTTGATTTCTTATGAAATCTTATGAATCCAGGATACTGCTTCCATGACTACCATTTTTATACATATTTGATTACTTTTTATTGTAATTTACAACTCAAATGTGCACAACTCAACAGCAAGAGCTCAGTTAGAATTTAGCAGGTTTATAGCTTTGTTTGGCCCTCGGCACAAGTAATAAAATCCTAGCTTTAAGTACCATTGGGGTTTATAGAATGAAGACATCTGCATTATTATATTAAAATGTTCCTTCGTGTAATAAATATAACTGACAGCAGTGCATGACTTTCTTTATGAAAAATATGTTGATGGTAATATAGTCTTAAATACTGAAGAAACTGCCAATTAAAATTTTATGTGCCTAGTTACCACCAAAATGCTCAACAGATGTCCATATTAACAGTTTATTGCTGGGGATTCCTAATAAAAGTTTTTAGTTAAGATAATTTTAAAAATATCCATGAAAATACTGTATTGACCTCTCATTTATTTTAATAATGCTTCATGTTTATTATTCTAATATGCAGTTTGAAGGTAATGTGAGTGTTTCAATGGTTACAACTTCGAATAAGTTTTCTATAATAATATTTCAGTGCTTCTGGATTTTAATGTCATCTAAGCAGTGCTGAATATTCTTCCCTGAAGCTGTGGAAGTGTTTGAGGAGGCACAGCCACATGCTGCCTTCAGACTCAGCTTCACGCCTTGTGCTGGGGTTACCAATCGTCCCCGTTTGCAGGATTTGAGTATTTTTCTGGGACAGAAAACTGTCAGTGCTAAATCTGGGCAAGTCCCAGGCAAGCCAGGATACTTGATCCCCATGTAAGTGAAATTATTGTGGCGGTGGAAGGCAGTGGCAAAAAGGAGAATTGTTTTCAACTCAATTCTGCTCACCTAGATCTTCTAAAATCAATCTTAAACCTTAAACTCAATCAATCACCTGAAACTGTTTGAGACAACGTAGAATTTTTATCCATCTAGTTTCCATGTTGTAAAACATGAAAATTGTGAGGAAGTACAATTCGGTACCAGCATATAACTTTATATACTTTTTGTCAGTCATGAAAACATTAAATACCCACTACTGAATACAATTTGCTGTATATAGTTTGTTAATATTTTTCATTCAAATGTAATTCATCACATAATCACAGATATGTAAATATTTCATGGTTAACACATTATTTTATTATGGACTATATATCACTTTAAGTAGAAAGAAGTTATTTCCATCCGTAACCATTCCCTCAATGTTTATTAATATGCAGTGCCCATTATTTGAGGTAGGTCATATTTTTAAAAATCAAAAACATTGTAGATATTGCTACTCACAATTTTTTTGTCCTTTCATACCTGAGAGTTATAGAATCTACCTAGAAGGTTATTATAAGAAATATTTGTATTTTTAATGATGACGATGTGATGATCATGGTAATTTATAACCATATATCAAACATTGCCTGAGAATAGAGATAAAAAATTATACATTGATAATTAATATGTGTTTTCTAATCTTATTTTTGTTCAACATGTAGACCTTTTATTTTTTGAAAAGGAATTAACATTCATTTGAATGTTAAAGATAGTAATAAATCTATCAATAACTCTACAAGACATATCGCAGGGATTATTTCTGCTTTGAGTATTTGCAAAGAAGAATTCTCCTTTCTGTTTTCCTAGTTTCTTTTGCTTCGTTTGCTTTATTTACTTTGACATAAGATCTCAGAGACCCTTTAACATTGAGTTACAATTATTAATTAATTACCAGCTACTTAGATTTTTGAGCAGAGTGATTTAGGTTAATTTATTTTTGTAATAGGTACTCAATAACTGTGTCTTAGGTGAATGGCCAGTAACATACATATAAGGCTGTCGTATAAACATGAAAAATAGAACAGAATTTTATGACCCATTGGTGGAGTTAAATAACTAGGCACATGATTCCCCTTCAGAGACTTTCAGAAGAAAATCTCCTTAATTCATAAGACATTGAATCAGATAAATAGTTAGCTTGGTACCTAAATAGGGAAAAACTAATTTTACATTTTTCAGAATGGTCTTTATTTTGCATATTCATCTCCATTATCAGTCTGTCAGAGTGTAGGTCAACTATGTGCTCCCAATTTTGATTGGGAAAATATTTTATTGTTTTAACTATGGGAAATTTTCAGGACAAATGATTATTAAGAGATATAATTATTAAGTCAGCCAATGTGTTAAATTCCTGAGCCTTGCTTAAAATTGATGGAGGACACTATGATGTAACCGTAGAAATCACAATCTATATCTTAAAATTTTCAGATCTTTTGTGTTAAAGTAATTTTTTAATTAAATATAAAAATGTTGAAAGAAGAATGAAACAAAAAAAGTGAACTACCAGATAACAAGGTATAATACACGATGAGTAGAAATAAATCCTTATAAATGCTATTTGTACATTTAACTTTTAATGAAAGTATGTGCGGTTAGTATCTGAGCAATGCTTATATGTGATTAAGAAATACAAGTTAAATTCATCTGCTTATTATCTAAAAAGTAGGAAACACAACTTATCAAAGGATAGCCACATTAATCATTTATCAGATTTCAAAAATCAATGAGTCATAAACCAGAACTCAAGAGTAAATAATTTTTCTTATATCAAGTAATAAAAAGCTACAAATATGTAATTAAAGCAGACAGTATAAAGTCTTTCATCATATTTTATTTAATCCTTCATTAAAAATATAATGTTAACCTTGCAAACCATCCCTTCTCTGTGTTTTTAATGGTGATCTGAAATAGAAGAACCAAAGGTAATGGCCAGAAAGCAACAAAACTGTGGCCAAAATATAATGGCTCCATTCCGTATCTCATTCCATATCCCATGTTATTAACTCTAGAAGCCAGATGATTTCTTCAGGCCTATTGGTCCTTCATTTGTGTTGGGTTAGTCAGGCTTCTACTAGTCACTTCTCAAAGACCTTTTGCTGGTTCCTGGAGCAATGTATCTGCCTCTGAGGTACAGAGCTACTGAACAACTTACCCAAAGCCACTAAATAACTGTTAGGAGTAGACACCCAGGGATACTGTTACTAGTATGTGTACCCTTAATGTCTGTGAATGAAGTTACTGAAAATACTTTAACCATGATAGTGAACTTTTACCTCTTACCTGATGTATGGAGGTTCATAGAAACTGATTTCAATTAAGTATTTTTTCTTAATATCTGAAATGTAATATGTTCTAAAAGTAGGTTAATTCTTAAGGTTTAATTTCACATATAATATTTTTTAAGATTAGATCCTGTCAGAAATTATATCACATCTCCTATATGTTGAATAAGTTGAAAAGCCCATGCTCACAACATAATTCTACACATAATGCCAATAATGGGAGCACCTGTCTTTTGTTAATGATATTCCCGTCCTTGCCACCTGGAGTGTCTGTTGTCTGGTGTGCATCCTGACATCTAGCTCCTTTCAATTTTAAAAAGTACAGAAACAAGATGCTGTGGAGGAAGGAAATGCATATGCATGTGTGTGACTGTATTGTAAGTAAACGGAACTTAGATATCTGATTTCTGATTCCCTAGTTATTTTTTGCATTGTGAAGTGCAATAAAAATATCTGGAGGGTTTTTTGATACTCCCCATTCTGAAAAAATGAAAATGAAATAACGTCTTTCCATTTAATAGCATTGGCCCCAGGACCATTACCGCTATTACTTTATCCATAATAATGGATTGGAGCAGGAAACACAGCAAGGTCATTTTAGGGTACCACATTCAAATTTAACTTTGTATATTGGTTAATACAGTATGAATCCAAATTTGGAGAACAACAAAACATTTGCTTGTTTATACCCATAATTCAGTTAAACTAGTTATTTACTTTCTTGTAAATAAAATGGGACACTGCACTAAGCTAATAAACTAATGAAATTGTGTTGCATGAGTATGTATCTACTATTTAATTCCCTGATCTCACATAACCAGAAAATACATGTAGGATATGTACCAAAAAAGGACAAAAATGTGTTCTTGCTGTCAATAATTATAGTCACTCAAGCTCTAATATTATTTTTCTGATGATAAATGTTTTAATTTTCAAACTCAGATGAATGCATAATTTCTTAATAATTGTGTAGATTCTAAGTTGATTACTAATGATGTAAATGGGAAAAGAGGGTGATTATTTACTAAATTTCTAATCTGGAAAATATAAATTGCTATACTGAAATTCTAGCTACTTTCTGTCCACAGACATTTGTGTGTATGTATGTGCATTTGTGCAGTTGCTTATATTGGATTCAGGTGTGTAGAGGTGAAGAGTTTTAGCAGATCACAGAGTACAAAGCCAAGAGGAAGATAAACAATGTTACCAGAAGTTTGCTATAAGTGTCTTTGCTTTTTTAATGTTACTCCTGGAAACCACTGACTATAAATTTTTCAATTATTGCTGACAATAACTAGTGCTGTCTGACATTTTAGTCACTGTGTGCTCGATTTATTAAAAATTAAGCTATGCACCACTTATATAGAATTTCTAAGTGCTTTGTCCTGTGCCAGTTGTTTCCTAAGAAATATTTTCTACTATGTGTGAGAGAGTACACTGTGAGCTCTAATGAATGCTCCAGGGCTGCCATAAGCAGTAGATTCTGGTAGAGCAGTTAGAGAGGAACTTGCGAACACCAACGTGTGCAACACATTAACCCGTTAGCAACTGAGAACCTTGACAGAATATATATTATTAATAATCTGTTTATTAATAAACTCACATAGAAACAATAACTCTTGCCTGGCATTTCATGTCAAGATGAAACCTGTGCCAACAAGAGAGATTTTCAGTCCAAGCTTTAAAAATCTTAGTTACAAGAATAAGAATGTACTGTCCACAGAATTAAACATTAAATAATATTATACATGGAAATTACTCAGTAATGAGTTCTAAGTGTGAAATATGGGTTAGCTATTATTCAGTTACATATGGTATCTATTTACAGTATTAATAATGTTGAGTTTTTTTGTCTTTAAGATTAGCAAACCTATGGAGCATATATCCTATCTTCATCCAACAGACATTAGTGAATGCCTATTATAGAGAAGCCACTAGTTATAGGAAAGGACTAAAGCTTTGCCACATATAGCCTTTTACTATGCTTCTCTAAACCTGAGCGTATCCTGACAATGACAATTATCACTGAATGAGAATTGTTTCTGCCGTGGCTGGCTCAGTGGATGACCTTGAGACAGACACAATGCTGTGAGTTCATTGACCCCAGAACATAGTCCTCCTCCAGAGTCCACAGGAAACTTCCATTCCCAGTTTCCCTTTAAGTTACTTTGGGCCATGACTGGACTCTGCTCAATAAAACGTGGGTAGAATTGTACAAGCCCCCCACACCTGTCCTTAAAATCGTCTCACTCACGGGACCCTCTGTGCTCTTGTCACTGTGACCTTAGCATCTGTGTTCCTGGTGGAGCAGCACCAAGGTAGGGAAGCACCTGCTATTGCACAGTGAACCTACGTGAATGAGAAACAAACCGTCATTTTGTGGAGTCACTGAGATTTGCGCGTTCTTTGTTACCACAGGGTCACGTGGTTCCCCAAAGTGTGATTCCCTGATCAGCAGTAACAGCATGACCAGGGTTTTATTAAAATTCAAATTATCAATCTCCTCCCTAGACCTAATGAATATAAAACAAATACATATCTGCTTTCTGTGCTCTCTAGTCCACGTGCTTGCTTCCTGAAGCACTTCTCGGTCAAAAATAAGGCTTTACTTGTTCAATGTAAGGAAAATGATTTAAGAAATAACAAAACACCAGGGTATTAATTATATGTTACAAAGAATATTGATGCAGTACCTCTACTAAATATATCATAATTACCCATCAAATGGAAACATATTCTATGTGGATGACTAGCCTCACATCCGTCCAAACACTCTAGCTTCCCTTTTCCCTTACTAATTATATGTTTGGTACATTTTTCATCAGCCTTTAGAAATGGGCTATTAACATGGTTCGGTAAAAAATCAACATGAAAATTTTTTGCTTTTTCTTTTGGACCCCAGCACAATGGTATGTACCAGTCCAGCCACTGAAAGCTGCCTGCCATTGAACCAGTTCTATCAGGGAAATCTTAATAGATTCCAGATTTCTACAAGAGACAGTAGGGCACAGTGGTGACAACCACTCTGAGCTGGGTTACCTGGAGTCAAACCCAGGCTTCCATACTTACTACATTATGCAGAGTATGTAACTTCTCCCTGGTTCATTTTCTTCATTACAAAATAGGGATTTTAATGACTCTCACCTCACAAATTTGCTATAGGATTAAATGTTAATATATATAAAAGACCAAAAACAGTACCTGATTATTATTGAGTGCTATGTAAGTATGGAAAGCATGGCATTTGACTAGCTTTTTGGTAATAAACTCCATAGATTCCAAGAACACACTTGAAAAATATTCAGTTTATTTCATAAATTAAAACTAACTCTTATATTCAGATTTTAAGTCTTACAGACCTATGTACCATGTACCTACCATGACATGCATTATGACTCTAAAGCACCTCAGACCCGCATTTAGTAAGATTTAGAAAAAAATGCATTGTACCTCAATTTATGTCCTCAAGTGTAGAACAAATACTTTAGGTTTTAAAATTATTAAAATCCTTTTATCTGAGTCAAATTTGATTGCTATTATGGAATCAGCACTCAAAGTACTTGTGTATAAATACTGTTTATGAATCACATTTAAAGAGAACTTTGTCTTTTAGGGTTGATTTTCATATTTTGACTAACTTAAAATAATGTGAACAAATTAAAAGAACGGTGAAATACTGCTATCTATACACCTATTAGAATGGCAAAAGTCCAGAACGTTGACAACACCAGACGTTGGCAAGGATGCGCAGCCACAAAAACTCTCATTCACTGTTGGGAATGCACTACATTGGAAGACATCTTGGTGGTTTCTTAAAAATCTAAATACACTCTTACCATATGATCCAGCAATCACATTCATTGCTATTTACTCAAAGGAGGTGAAAACTTATGTCCACACAAAACCTGCATGTGGATGTTTATAGCAGTTTTATGAATACATAGTAGCCTAAATTTGGAAGCAACCATGATATCCTTCAGTAGGTGAATGAATAAATAAACTGTGGCACATCAGACACCAAAATATTATTCAGTGCTAAAAAGAAATGAGCTATCACACCATGAAAAAAACATGGAAGAAGCTTAAATGCATAATACTTGGAGAAAGAAGCCAATCTGAAAAGGCTATATATTGTATGATTCCAACTATATGACACGCTGGAAAAGGCAAAACTATGCAGACAGTGAAAAGATCAGTGGTTACCAGGGGTTAAAGGAAAGGATGAAAGGGAGGAATGCAAGTGGAATGCAGAGAATTTTCAGGGCATTGAACATATTCTATGTGATACCATAATGGTGGATATATGTATTTATAAATTTGTCCAACCCCAGGGCATGCACAACACCAAGAGTGAACCCTAATGTAAACTACGGACTTTGGTAAAAGTGTGTCAATATAGTTTCATCAATTTAACAAATGGATCCCTGGAGGGTGATGTTGATAATGAGGGAGGCTGAGCATGTGTGGGAGTCAGGAGTATATGGGAAATCACCATACCTTTCTCTTTATTTTGCTGTGAACCTAAAACTTCTCTGAAAAAGTAAAGTCAAAAATTCATGTGAACATTTTGGGGACTAAATGCAAATTTAGTCCCTTTTGTTAATGCTATTGGTAGACTTAGGGTGGTGAGTTGTAGTTATAGTAGGAGCTTAATTTAGTGACTATGCAGTTTATCTTTTGAGATACGGATTTTAGTATT
Organism: Indri indri; assembly: GCA_004363605.1. Classification (NCBI taxonomy): domain Eukaryota; kingdom Metazoa; phylum Chordata; class Mammalia; order Primates; family Indriidae; genus Indri; species Indri indri. The sequence continues at coordinate 11,185 of RJWJ010019643.1, read as the reverse complement.
TATCACTCATTGAGAAATGCTGGCTGAGTGCAGTTGGCAGCTGGTTCTTCCCAGGGCTTTGATGATATGACACAGAAAGATAAATTCATTAGGAAATTTATTAAACAAAATACTTCCATAGGATTGTCTAATGCTTGGCAAGTACCAGATCAATAAAGATAAAGCTAGTCCACTTACCTTAAACCTTTACTATTTTGTCCTTTTAAGTTGTACAAACAACTTCTTGAAATTATTATTCATGAAAAATATCTCATAAATATAATTTTATGCATAGTTTAACATAAGACATTGAAAAGCTTATAAAATGTCATATGCTCATAAATTAAATGCCATAAAAACATGAATTATGAGACATTTAGAATCCAGTTTCAGTTAGTCTCCTTGGCTCTCCCTCAGTGTTATATGATGTTGAACAAGCCTGTTCATGCTGTTAAGTTGTTTTACTTATCATTTTGTCTTCAACCCCTAGACAGTATTTTCTTGGCATTTGCAGGAATAAAATGATGATTTATTGAGCACATACTTTGTGTCTTGTACTGCATTAATAGTGAAAGTAGGAAAGTACTAGCTTATCTTGGGGATATAAGGAAACTCTGTATCATACCCCAAACACATCTGCCCATTTTCCTGGAGACAGAGTCCTGGTTTTTCATGGTCATCATTTGTCTCCCACACAACTCAGAGACAGATGGGTCTATTGCTGCCTTCAGAGTTAGTTCATCATTGCTGTAGTCCAAATACCATGACACCCTTTTTCTCTCTGGTGACAGATTTAGGGATGAAGATGGATCCCAGTCCCTCCAATGAGATGAGAAATAAAGTCTTCTGGGAAGGCCTTTGGTTCCTAAGTCGGAGATACTAAATTGGCGTGGAGCAGTGGTTCTCAATCTTGGCTACGCCTTGGCTGTGGGAAGCTTGAAAAAATACCACTGCCTGGATTCTACACCAAAGGTGCTGATTTCATTGCTTTGGGGCCAGGCCAGGGCTTTGGTACTTTAAAAAGCTCCATGAATTTTGATATGAAGCCAAGGCTAAAAATCACTCCTATCGAATAACTAGATAGGAGTTAAATAGTCACTGTGAAATGGTGCCACCCCAAAATGACTCAGCTACTAACTCTGAATAATAGCTAAACTAAGAATATCTAAAAATCAATAAAATCTTGCTAATATAAAGTCAAATCTTTAATTAAATAAATTGCAGGAGATTCATATTGCCAAAGAACAGTATCACAAGATGTTAAGCTGCCTTCTAGATTCATGGAACAAATGTCAAAACAGGATAACTTTGGTAAACAGACCAAAGCATAAAGCCTACAATATTTCAGGGTCCTATTTCATTATTATGCATGACGTTGGGTTTCCCAGGTTAGCACTTTGGAAGGAGATTATCTCCTGTTTAACTGAGCTGCTGCTCAAGTATGACATAAGATACCCCCCCAAATCCAAAGTCTTTTTACAATATGAGAAATGCTTCCCTATATACTTGCCTTCTTAACTCTTTCTAGTCCTTTTGCTTTTGGAGAATAATTAAGCAGGAAGAAGAATGCTGTAGAAATCGAAAGGAATGCTGGCTTCAACACATTAGGGTGAGCCATGGTCTCCATGGAAGTGTTCCATGCCTTTGGCATTTGTTTCTGCACCGAGAATAGGGTTACCTGCCTCTGTAGATTTGGGGATCAAACAGAGAGTTTTCTGGCATAACATCTAATATGGGCAGATCCCTCAGAGCCCCCTGGGTCCTCATCATCAGTGCCATCTTTCTCTGTGATGTCAAGGAGGGATTCTGGCAGAGAAGCAATGAGTTGGAGCAGACATTGTTGGTGGAAGTTAATGTGGGTTCACTCTGATGTTCGTCCCGACCCAATCACCCACTATTCTTTGTTGTGAGCCATGCACCCCGAACAAAAATCTTTAATCTCTGTCCTTTGACTATATCCTTCTTCCTTATCATCCCTGGTTTCTTTTCACACTATTCCCTCCACCTGGAATTCCCTGGCCAGGTAAACATTCTTTCCCTTAAAAATCCTTTTTTGACTGTTTTAGGCCACAGTGATTTCTTTCCATCATTCTTAATTAAGCACACATTTTTCTATTGCTTTCAAATTGTGATCATATTCTTCTCTCTGGCATCACTTATGATTTTTCTATTTTTAATATTTATGGGTTTTTTTTCCCTCCCAAAATAGACTGTAAGCATCTTGGATTCAGAAAGCACACAACATTTTTTATATCATCAGCATCTCCCAAATCCTACCATCACTTTTGGTGTGGTTCCTTGTACACGTGGGGCATTAAATAAAGTCAAGTCAATGCAAAGCTCACATATAAATGTACAGACGGGACAGGCAGCATACGCCAGACCTGCTGAGGCGGCACTGAAGCTAACACAGTTAAGATCAGTAGCAAGAATGTACACACTGACCCCCAGGAACCCATTCTTTCTAGGACTACACAGAGCACTGACAGTCAGGACATTAGATTCCAGAAAAAGGACCTACACCTCGGGCTGCAGGAACTTTAAACAGCATGAGTGGAGAAGGGTTGGTTCCTTTCTGAGTGACATCAAGCAGGAGTATGCACAGCACTGTAATATGGAAAAAGTTTCACTGCAGTCCTGTTGTGCTGGATTAGGGTTTGAGCACAGTGAGCAGACACACCAGACTCTTCACGGATACTGTCTGAGACCGGGTTACAACAGTGTAATCGTGCTGGCTCAGCATTCATCTGCGGAGGGCAGATATGGCTGTGAGCCGGAGTCCAGCCCTGCTCCTGATCATGATTGTTTACTCTAAGTACCGGTTTTTAGCCCATATCTAAGCATGTTTGCTGGAGGGCAATTCATTTTCTTAAAGACTGGCCTGCAAAAATCAGGTTTATTCAGTATACAGCTTCTCTCACATTTATTGTATTAATCATATAACATTTCTGATATTGGACCATTTTTGACCTACAAAATTCAATGTTATAAGGTTCAATCTAGTACATATAGATAATATGCACATTCGTAGAGAGAAATGCCAACAAAGTTAGGTAATATAATAGGAAAATAACAGAAAATAAATTATGAATGTATTTCAAACTTGAAGATATAGTCTCCAGAATATTTGAGATATTTCAAATATGTTTTTCAGAATGTTCATCTACTTAGATTAATTTTAACTTTCAGTTGATCTCTTTGAAGACTTCTCCTTTCAATATCTGAGCTTCCTGAAATGTCCTCAATTTCATCCTCAAGGACAGGGACATAATATTCTGGGAAATGTGGAGATCATACACAAACTCCTCTTTTGTTTGCATGCCTCAAAACCCCATAATAATCCTTTAATAAAATTCTGGTATTTGCTCTTTGGGCCTGATCATTTCCCAACAAAGGTACATTAAAAACCACAGCTCACAGCTGTGAGCTAAAATACCTTTGAGAATGCCACACATAACAGGGTCCTCACTGCACAACCTTCTCTTTGCCCATCCACTTTTTGTGTCTTGGATTAAAAGGCACCAAATATGTGAGTGAGTCTTTTAAAATACAGCATTGAATGACATTTACTATAATTTTGCATAGTTTTTCCTAATTAGCTTTGATTTCTAATAGCGTTGACTAGAAATTCCTCTGAAGTATTTTAAATTTGGGGGTTGAATGTGATATTTAAGGCTGGGGGTGAAGCAATCCGGCTATGACACTTTCATTAATTAAATGAGTAAGTTTGGTGTTTGAAATTTGTGGCTCAGTGCATGGGTCTCACACTGTATAATTCACTAAGTATCTAGCGGCCCAGGGCATTTTTTCATAACCAAATCAAGTAAGGTAAGACATACAACATCCAACACATTTTGCAAAATGATTATAGTTAGTCTTCTAATATTTTTGAATCATTCATTTTTTAAGCATATGTAAATAATTGTTTCTATTTATACATATCCTTTTCCATTATTGTTTTCCAGGTAGATCTTTGAAAATTCTTAGATCCCTGACTATTATTTAAAAGTATATCTTTTCATAGCTGTACAGAAATTAACACTTTTATGAATAGTATGATGATTTGGTTGCTACCAATTTTTCTTTTATAAGCAATATGGAGAAAAATTTACTTGTATACAAATCTATTATTTTCTCAGAAAAAAATTATATTCCTGTAAGTTGAATTACCAAGTCAAATAATATGAGCATAAATTTAATTTATGTGCAAAATGTAAGAAGCCACAATGAAACTTCCAAAGCACAGAGATCTTTAAAGCCACATTTTGTAACCACAATGAAATAAAATTAGATATTTACAATAACAGCAACAACTAAAATTTTTAAGCATTTTCAAATTTAAAATAAAAAGAATCTCATAAAAAGTCTAGAAAGTATGGAAATGAGAACACATTAAGCAATACCTATGGAGTATTATTTTCAATTTTTTATTGTTTAGAAAATAATTTTATTACTTAGAAATATTTAAAATACATAATGGGTTTAATTTAAGAACTAAAAAGTAAAATTATAGCTAAACTAAAAGAGAAGAAAATTGATAAAAAATATAGCTTAAATTAACAAATTAGAGTCGAAAATAGAATTGATGTTTAAAGGTAAATGCTAGCTCTTGGAAAATATAATAGAAAAGCTCGTGATAACAACAAGAAATACAAATATATTTATATTTGTTTACAAATATAAATATAAAAATTACATGATAATGTTGGGAAATTGATAATATTTTCCTAAGTCGATACTGTTATTCTTTAATGTTTTAAAAATCTGGACCACTTAATTAAAAAAGGCATATCAGAATAATGCAGAACATAATTATTCACTGTTAATATGACTGAATACAAAAAATAGAAAATAATTTAAAAGTTTTAGAACAAATTTGTATACATAACATATTTCTCTGAAATGAGATTAAAATGTGAACAAGAATAACTTTCTTGTGTATAAATAATAACCAGTTAAAAATTAATAGTTATAAAACTCCACTCATAGCCATAATTTAAAATATTATAACATGTCTAGCAGTAAATATAACAAGAAAGATATATCATGCTCCTGGAAGGGAGAACTCAATATTACAAATTGTCAAAATTTACTTTATATACATCTATATGCTATATCTATATATATATATATATATACACACACACATAGTATGTGTGTATATATGTGTAAAAAAACTGCAAGCAGTATATCAATGTACTATAAGGAAGAGGAATGAACCATATATGTATAAAATCACCTGGAAAAGTAAGTGTTTGCTAATTATTATTTAATATAAAATTTAAGCAATAAATATTTGATTCATATATATTCTTAACTCTATTTCTGTACTTTTTCATTGTTTCACTGAAGATTTTTGTTTTTGTTATTATTGGTACATTGCTGTTTGAAAAAATAATTTTATAATCATTTTACATTCTTATAGGATGATAAACTATCAATTCTTTTTTAATAAAACACCCTTTTTAATAAGAGGAATCAAATATTTATTGAAGTTTAAATTTTATATTAAATGATAATTGCATAATTTATTACATGATATTAAGACAATTGCTTATTTTGGGTGGTGATAATTAAGTTAGCAGACACATATTGAAAACAACACAAAAACAAAACTACAAATAGATTAAATTAAATATATTAATAAAACTATACAAGAAATATAATGGAGAAGAATCTTGAAGTGTTATTTTCTATGCAAGTAATGTAAAAGTATGAAACTTTATCCAGAAAGAATAAACAGGATGTTATGATAGATGGCGTCCTTAGGAGATGGGACGATTCTCAAAGAAATCCATCTGCAAGGATAATTGGAAGTAGCCTAGATTTCTAATCTAAGTGCAGTGGTTTCCCATTGAAGGTTTTAAGTAGAAGAGGAATTCGGTACTGTTTTAGATGGAAACAACCACTCTAACTCTTCCAGGGAATGTGAGGGGCTGAAAGTGGAAAAAATCAAGTCAGTCGGCTGTTGAGATGTAGGTGAGAAATGATGAAGGTCTGGGAAATGCAGAGAAAAGGATAGTTTCGAGGACATTATAAAAGTAGAATAAATAGTGCTTGGTGATGGATCAGATGTGGAGAATGATGCAAATGAAGAATTAAGATGCTTCCCTTAAATCTTAATAAAACATGATCTAGACTGGCCATTAGTTTTAGTCTTCAGCTGTTTGTATAGGCCAGTGTTATTTTTTGTTTGTTTTGCTTTTATTTCATCTGAGACCCCTCACCTCAGACTTGCAGCAAGTGTTCTCAGTATCACCAACATAGGCATTCTTCAAAAATAGCACATCGTTATATTTTTAATTTTTTTGCAGGCTAACATTACATGTGCCAAAATATAGTAATTAAATCTTTCATTAAAGAAACAGAAAAGGAAACTAGGCATCCTGCTAATTTCTCACCATTTTTGAGGTGGGCTCAGGATATTAATGGTTACTGTAGCCTTAAAGTGTCTAACTCTTGATCTTGCTATTTCTGGTGTAAAGACTTTTCTTGATTCTGTAAACTTTGATGTGGTCATGCTACTACCATCTCTGAGCCCGATGACTTTTCATTCTAGGCACTCAATAAATGCTGATGTTTCAGATTTGTGGGCACCAAGTGGGAGAGGGTATAGATATATTTATATAAGCTATAGAATGAGTATTTCTAACATTGCATTATGTGATTTCTTACTGGAACTAGTAGTTGCATAGTGAGTCAAAGATAATGGTTTGAGAATGTAACTTTTCTGACTTCTTTTAGCTCTAAAATTTAATTTTATTCTGGCTTCATCTCCGAGCCTGTAGTACCACTGAGGCAGGCTCAGGCTATGCATGGTTTCTGCAGCTCTGAAGTGACTAACCTTTAGTCTTGCCATTTCCGGCATACAGCCTTTGGAACAACTTGCTAGGAAGAGATGAACTACTCTGGAACTTCCAGGATTCACATTAGTGCCATTCTATTTACGCAGGCTTATCCATGTTTTCAGAGGAGTCCTTGTACTGACTGGTAATATTGGGAGATCTACTAACAAAGTGAGGATTTTCTAGTCCTATGTTAGCCTCCCTTTAATTGGACTCAAGAAAGATTAAGAATTAGAATGATTATTATAGAAGAAGTGGTGACTATGCTTGGTCATGGAGCTTTGCTCAGTTTTTCATGGTAATTCATAATGACATATATGTGTTTTATCACATAGTGTAAGCCTTAAGTTAATATAAAGTTTAGGCTACATAATGATTACTATAAATTACTTAGAAACTTAGAAAATTGTTTTCATGTTGTAAATGTAGCAAAAAATAAATACCTTGCTGGTTGACCAACATTTAGCTTTTATCATAGGATTTATGAGTACTCTGCCTCTAAGCATTTTTAGGAGATCTTAGGTAATATGAGATATGTCACACAAAGGTATACTGCTTATAATACATATTGAAGCCATTCCATTTAAAGTTACATTCAATAGCCATACCAATTAATGTAATGAAGTAGTAACACGTGAAGAAAAAGTCTATACGAGTTTTGTCCATTTGATTTAATAGAAGATAGAGTATGAGTAAGCAAGAAGCAAATGCATTCAGAGAACAATTCATCTTTGTTTCATTTTCTTTTCTTTTAATTGAATGAGCTGATTGATTTAACGCTGGACTTCATATTTTATAGCCCTGTCAAGTCTCAAAATCACAAAATACATGCCACTAACTTTCTCTTAAGTTTATTAGGCAGGATAATTGTAAAGCTTTTTTGTCCACACATGTTGATGTAACAATGAAATTAGCCCTTCGATTGCTACCTTCTTTGTGGCAATTTGCATAGCATTACCAATAAAGTGACTTTACTTGTGGAGCAATTTCTTTGGCAGTCAACTCAATTTAATTTTATTTTTCTCCTAGGAATACTGTCAGTCTTTATTACTAAGTAATTAGCCTACAATGTAATAGTAAATATTTTTAAAAAATCAGACACATGATTTCCTGTTCAGGATCTAAGTTAAAAATCATAATATTCAGAAATTAAATGTATAAAGAACACACAGTCCTAATTTAAATTCTGTTACTATGTTTTTCGGCCGAGAGTACATTTTGCATTTATTACAAAAGAAAATATGCATTGTTTTTTAGAACAGTATACAACTCCTATGAGAGCCATTTATAAAATCTAATAAACTTCTGTGTAGTACTTGTAAATTAGCATAAAGTTGACATTACTCCAAAAGATTGATATGATTTTGCATAACTTAAGGAATATTGAGATCAATCCTTGAGCATCATTTGGTGTATAACTTGTTGAATATTTCTGTAGCATGTGAAACTCCAATTACTAATCAACTTAAAAAAATTTGCCTTTCTGGAATGTAGGAATATACATTGCCTATTTATTGATCACTTATGCATTTATCTAGTACCCTATTTCAAAATGAAAATGCATCTTAATTCATTTTGTTTCCTTTAATTATACAAATAATATTTGTGGTCTTGTCGATCATTTTGTAATATGAAACTGATTTTTATTGTTAGCTCAGAAGATTGGTTAGCTTAAGGATATATAGTGATATTTTTAATGCTACCAGATTATCATAAATAACAAATTATACGTATTTTCATATGGCATTATTTAATTAATCCAAATATAACAGATCTCTAGGTGAAATTGAATTGTGCCAAGTCACAGTAATTTTAAATCTCATGGTGATGTCCTATAATTAGTTTTGATTTGTAATTGGTTTTGCATGATGTCCAAGGACATGACATTTTCTTTAACTAAACATGCAAACAAACAGACAAGTCTTATCTATAGTCTAAGAAAAAAAAAAGAATTTTACCAGAAGCAAGTAAATTATTCCGCCCAATAAATGTTAGTGTAATAATTTGTATAATGCCCACCACACTCAGTCATGCAATAGCCCCACTTCCTGTCTTCTTTTGCCTCTCATCTCCATCACAACCTCCAACTCAGAGGGAAAGTGTAAAAATGTTACCCAGCCCTCCGAGGGCAAAAATGGAGAGGCCGAAACTTTGCGCAAAGAAAGAGGACACAGTTCGAGCAGGGAGGAGCACAAGACCTGGCGCCAGTGCTGCGTAGGCATGAGGGGCAGGTGAGGGCAGGGCTGGAATGAAACGGAAAGGTCCAGCCATTGTCACTGAGGGCGAGCCGTGGGCGGTTGCAAGCCAGTGGTGTGTCAGTGGACAGAGACGAGGTCAAAGAACTTGGAACCCAAAGCAATCCAAGGTGTAAGTCTTTGACTGACATGGCTCAGTGACTTTTGGTCTTGACACCTATCCATTGGATCTTTGCAATGGCTGGTATGCAGTTGGCAGCCAGCCCATGCCAACATCCCTCGCAAATGCTCCCATGGTTTGCATAGGGCTGATCTTTCACTCTCGGTTTATAATATTGCAAGGAGGAAGTGGACATTAGCATGACTTGGGAAACAGAAACTTATCCCAGGATGTGTTAATCAGTGCCAGTAACATTCAGACTTCTGTGCGTGATAGAGAGGTATAAGGAAGAAGTCTGCGGAAGGCAGAATCGGGCTTCCTTACTGTCAGCCTATGACACCGCGGGGGACTGGGCGCTTGCCCATAATGACCTTCTTCACCATCAATCTGTGAGTCAAATGAGGTCATCAAACCACCACAAGCACTTCAGTGTATCAGAATCTATACATAGCCTTGGTCTCTGACTTCTATAAATCCACCACTTAGTAGCTGATCCCAGAAATATAAATGTAGGAATCAAAGAGTTCTGGAAAACCCAACCATAAAACATAAGTGATTTATATGAAATGAAATCAGGGTTCCCAGAGTCTCAGTGATGGTTTTCCCATCATTGTTTTTATGACCTCTGGTTTACTTAAAGAAGAATTCCTTCTCTGGTAAGGCTGGAAGTGTGTAGACTCATTCTGACCATGTTTGGTAGGCAGGACACACTGGATTTAAAAAGGAGATCTCTGGAATCAGGTTTCAGTGTTGAAGTCCCTGCTCTACTGGTTACTAGCTGTGTTACTGCAGTGACTTTATTAATCAATATCTCAACTAACTCATCTTTCAAACGAATATCAGGTTGTGAGGATTAAATGAAATAATATTCTCAAGTTATAGAAAAGCACCTGGCATTTAGTAAGAACTAAACAAACAAAAGACAATTATTATAGTGGCAACATTGTGTCCCTTTTCAGTTAAGAAAGAATGGCAGTGACTTACATAGCTCTTGTCTGAGTAGGCAGAAGACGGCCTCTAGGATAAAGTGGGCAGCTGATATTCTTACTTTAAATCCTGTGATGCTAGACAGATGTCAGCTACAGAGCCTTGGGAATACTCTGGAAGTGTCAATTGTGTAAGATTCCTGTGTTAGCCATGGTCGTCTAGTACTAAGGTCATCACAAAGTTGGTTTTTTCTTTAACTATTTCAGTCATCCGCGTGGGGGGTGGGAGGAAGCCACCATCCTTAACAAACAAACAAACAAACAAAAGGCATACACCCAACAATTCTTGGACACCAAGAACTGTGTGATCTCAGATCCAGCTGCATCCTCATTCTTGGCATAGATTCAGCTTCTCTTTGGCCTTGAAGGGGCTGGATAAAATTTTTGTAGGCTCGTCTGGTTCCAAACCATTTGCTATATAGTTCTAAGCTCTACGTAAAACCACCCCTGTGCTAGACGGTAGGTAACTACAACACCCTCTGCGATCCTCGGTTCACAGAGTTCCTGGGCTGCACTGTCCCTTTTCATTCTTTATCTCACCAGCGCCTTCCCGATTCTGACCATCTTTCCTTAGCCTTAGTCTTAGCCTTTCACTGTTTTGATTTGATTATTGAGATAGAGTTGGTTTGCTTTGTTTGTATCCTGGTATAATTTCCTGAGCAAACACACACACACTCTTTTCAAGAAAGAAAAAAAAATAACCTCTTAATTCTTAGAGACAGCAGAGTTTAAATTTATATTAATAAATAGAAATCTTTTCCTAAGGCAATACAGTCCAAATAAAAAAAGAATTGTTTTAAGTTCCCGACAAGAACTAACACCAACTACTAATATATTAACTACCCATTTGTGTTTTCCATTTTTACAAACACACAGTGATTCCCACATTTGAAATCTCATAAAATTTCCCTTGATTCAACCCTATTTCAAATATTTAAGAATAACAGCTGTTTTCTGTGGCTTTATCATATCAATTGTTAGCAATAAAGGGGCTCTTGTTCCCATCCCCACCCAACCTCC
>RJWJ010019642.1:0-30029 GCA_004363605.1 Indri indri | reverse complement strand
GAGAGAGAGAGAGAGAGAGAGAGAGAGAGCGGGGGGGAGAGAGAGAGAAACACAGACTTTCAGGCTCCATCCCGGAACTCCTAAATAGGAATCTGGATTTCAACAAGATGCATGCTAATTTAGGGAAGCATTGCTCTAAATCATGATCCCTGTTGCATCTTTGTTTTCTCCATCCTGAAGAGAAAAATAACTGGCTATCTCTACAGTCATTTTCCAGTCAGAAATACCATGATTCTGTGATCAGGCCCTGCTGTGCCTAACACCCACATCCATCCTGCATTATTATTTCCTAGCAGGCCTTTTTGTTGTGCTGTCTTTTTTTCACAGTCCTAGGTGAAAATAAAGCATAATATCTAAGAGGCACCTTTATGTATAATTCTTTAGAGTGACAGGCAGTTTTGATAACTTATACAATCATTCTTTCTCATTTCCATATACATGACTTACTGTAAATTCAGTGATTGTACATGGAGTCATCGAGGAGAGAAAACACAAAATGTCTAATACATGGACTGTACCTTAGAGAAGGTTAATCAAGGAAGAGAAAGAAGGACCTTATTGATTTGTAAACTGGGCCCCTTTTAGCATGAATTGTCTCACTGAACTCTTCCAACAACTGCCAAGGGAGGCAATGTTTTACAGGTTCAGAGAAGTTAAGGAACTTTCTTGTAGTCACACAGCTATAAAGTGTTCAAAGTGGAATCAAACCCAAGGATGAATCAAGAGGCCAAGCCTTTAATCACAAGGATTCTATCCCTGCTCTGCCTCATACTAATTGTGCAAGGTTAGTTGTTGCATCTGTTTCATTATCTGTAGGATATAAATAAAAAATCCCTACCTCTTAAGATCATTATGAGTTTTAAATGAGAGAATGTAGTCAAAAGGACTGCACACATTTTAATATGTTCTGTAAACATGAGGAAATGGGCATATTTTATCGAGAGCCAAATGCATAAGAGCAGTGTTTAATAAAATCGACAATAGACTGAAACTAAGTTAATCGGTTTCCTTAATTAGCCAGAGAGTGCGCTTCTAATTTGCAGAGAAAGAGGAAAATCAAAGAAAATGAGCTGACATCTAACATTTATTTTTTTTTTAAGTCTAAGAAATACCTTGGGGCAATATTAATTCAATTGCATCCAAAATATCTTTTTATTTCCTCCTGACCTTGAAAATGAAAATTATTATTTATAATCCAGACAAGGCCAAAATGTTAAAAAAAAATAAATAAAAGCATGTGTGTGTTGGGAGCTGGGGAGAGAGGCTGTTGGCCAGTGTGAAGTTTGGGAGAGGGGCACCGGTAAGGTGAGAGAAGCAACAAATTAAGGACAAAAGGCCCTGAAAATTGCAGTAGCAAACACTAACTGCATACCAGGTGTCACACAGGGCTCTGAGTCTTTTCATATGTAAATTTACTTAATCCTCAAAACAACACTATGAAGAAGGTACTATTATTATTCCCATTTTACAGATAAGAAATAAAGGCACAGAAAAGTTAGGTAACTTCCCTAAGATCACACAGCTAGAAAGTGCTAGGGCCAGTAGCTCAACTCAGACAGTCTAGCTCCAGGGACATGATCCATACATTTTTCATTCTTCACAATTGTTTTGAACATAGACTCTGACTTGGTGATAAACCTTAGGTAAGAACAAATATTGATTTGTCATATGCTATTAATGTGGTCCAGGAACTTTCTATACTTTGTAATATTTCCTAATACTACCATATTACCTAATCCTTCTCCCAACTGAGATGAATTAAAACCATAGACAAAGATAACACTTTTACTTCCAACCCCATTTTAGGAATTGTTTTGATACTCACAGATTCATTGTGTTTCTCAAAGTCGCCAAGCTTGTCAGTGACAAAGACAGAATTTGATCTCAGGTTTTCATGACTTTGTTCCACTTCTTCAGAATATGAAAACAAATACCCCAGTTATATGAGAAACAGAAAGAATATTTTACCCCAGCATTGATACAATGACTGCGATTTTTGTAGGATATACTTTGTGTCAGTTTGAGATCTCTGAGAAATATGCACCAAAATGGAATTAGATGTGCATGGGATGTGTTGGGGAATTGCCTATGAAGGACAAAGGAATAGGCAGGGAGACCCTTCACAGTGTGATATGGATGTGGTATCTGTAAAAGAAGAGAGGTAAATAAGAAAGACTGAGTAGGAGAGGTCTCAAAATTCAGAGAAGTCTTAAGAAAGTCTTGGCCAGACCAAGGGAAAGATTTCTAGCAAAGAATGACCATGTGTTGGGCAGAAATGGTCCAACTCTAGTAACCCCATGATGCTGGCTCATTGCCTGGGACCTGGGAGCAACTTGGAGATCACATAGCCTCAGTGTGCAGACAGTGGCAAATTCAAAGGTGAGACAGAAGGCTGTCAACCAACTACATTTCTCATAGTAGGCTCTCTTGAAGGGAGGTCTGAGTGGCACATCTCATGGCCATGCAGGCTTCTTGTTTCTTGAATATGCACACAAGAAGATGGTGCATAAAGATAATTTATTCACTGGGATGTTTTCCAAAGGACACTGGGTACAACGTTCTCTTGCTTTGGATTCCAATGTTGAAACAGATCTGAAGATCAGATGTAGAGGAGGGAAGCGAAGGAAAATTGCAGCCTGGTTTCATTGGATTCGTACTTGGGGGAGTCCAAGTTATCTGAAAACACATCAGGGAGGGAGAGGGTAGGAGAAGACAAAAAGCAATACTGTTTACACTGAAGCAGGTTGAATTTTGAGGAAGGCAGGCAGCTGGGCCAAGCGGCTGGGCAGCTGTTCTACCTACTCAGAGCTGGAGTATAGATAGGGAGTGGTTGAACCACCCTGGAAATCTGTTTGTCATCTGTGCCCTATTCTGTTATCCATTGGTGTTTAGCAAACTGAGGTTCTCTTAGCGAATGCTGGCCTTCCTGGCTGCGCCAAGGAGTAACAGGGAAGGGAGATTGGTTGCGTACTTGGTTGTGTACTTAGTGGACTTTTTGAGACCTACAAGGCAGAAGAACCAGAGGCAGAGACAAAGAGCTGGAAAGAAAGAGAGACAGAAAATGCTCAAAGGAGAGAGACAGAAAATGCTCAAAGGAGAAGGTGAAACCCAGGAACATGTTGTGATTACTTCCATTGCTCCTTCCTTTCATTCATTCATTAAAAACATCTTTTTGAACCCACATTATCTTCCAATTAGTGTGTGAGGCTCTGGAGATATAACCTCAAGGAAGAAATATTCCCTATTCTCCATGAATAGGAATAGTTCAGCCTTAGGGAGAGTTGAGTCTTCTAAAACCATGGAGGGTTTCATGCCTTAGTTTAGTGAGGGGTCTGTGTTCTTGTTGAATTCTTGGTTGAGGAAAGGCAAGGTGGTAGAGAAGGAGATGCAGCAGGTTTGTCAGAGAATCTTTATTTCTCTGCATTGTGTGTGAAAAGTGATAGAGAATCTGTCTCCCAACAACTTAAATCAGAATATACCCTCTGCCTTCAGAAAGAATACAAAACAATACAAAAAAAAAAAAAAAAAAAAAAAAAAAAAAAAAAAAAAAAAAAAAAAAGAAAACTCAATTATCACAACCACCTACACATGAGAAATTTAGTTTAGGATCCCTGACATAGTAACAGAATTCTTATATTCTCTCTTTCTCTCCTTCCCTCCCTCTTTCTCTCACCCCCTATCCCCTTCAAGTTTGTTTCTTTTCTGACTACCTGTAGAACTGGTATTGGACTTGGAAATAAAAGATTTAGAATTGGCTCTAAGGTCCTCTTCCACTGTAAAGTAACTTTGCTTTTTTGACCCTCAGTCTAAATCTCATTATTGTAAAATACTTCATCACATGGTTGAAACTTAACAAATCTGATACATAACAGATACCCAATAAATATTATTTCCTTTTTTCTATTTTTCCCTTCTTTCTTACTTTCTTCCAACTATTTTTCTTCTTAGACATATCTTCTACCTATAGTTCAATAACTCGAATGCCACACATCATTCCTACAAGGCATTCAGGAACAAATGTTTGTGGAAAGGCTCTAGTTAAAAACCAACATACATACACTGACTCTCAGAGATGCAAAATGGGGCATAAATTGAATGATGCTTAAATTGGTCAATTTAAGCATAGTTCAAAGGTAAGAGCTACTAAATAGATAATAGTGAATATCTGGTTTCTTTGTCTGCAATTGTTTTTACACAGTGCCTGGAGTGAGACTCAAGCCAGTGGTAAACAGGACCTACAAAGTTTTCTGGTGTAAACTTTTGTCTCAGCCCTCAAAAGTCTGTGATAGATAAGATGGGTTCCTTTTCCCCAGTGTCATGTGAGTCTCCACTCAAAACCTGTGGGTCTCATAAGTCACTGGGCTTGTATGAGTCCCCTAGGTCACCATCAATCCTGTTTTTTTTTTTTTCTGGAAATCCCACTGTACCTTCCCTCTTTCAAAATTTTCTAATTTCTTGACTCTCTGATAAAGGTTTTGACCCTCTATTGCTACCACAGAAGCTGTGTTTTCTTGTCCTTTTTCTATGCAGTTGAGAGGATAATTCTAGGCATTTTGTTTTGATCCACATGCTCCTGTAGAGAATTAGGTTCAGTGAAGTCCAATAGCCCTAGACCTATAAATACCCTCATTCCCATCACACTGCCTCCAAGTGTCCTGAATATCGAAGATATGATTTAACACAACCATACTTATTTAGTTCAATAATTCACCAAATATATACTAAGTGTCTACTATATGCCACATTCTTTGTACACTAAAGATAGAGAAGAATTAATGAGGGTCCCAGAGACAGTCATGGATTCATTAAATATCATATATACAAGAGACTAGCACAAGACACAAAAATAAGAATCTAGTCACTGTTGAGAGATCAAGAAAGTGAATAAGCGAAGGTGATATTTGAGGTGAGTCTTAAAGGATAAAAATGAGTTTGTCAATCTGACAAAGATGGTGGGGAAAGGTATTCTCAACAGAGGGAGAGTTACGTGACAGAACCAAAAAAGCAGAACACAGTATTTTCAAGAAAGCAAAAGGCAAGAGTCAGTTGAGTAGGAAATGAGGTTTCAAAGATAACCAGAATGATGAAAAGGAGCCAGGTCATTTCATGCTCTGTTAGACTTTACCTTTATTCTATAGGCTATGAGACCCACCGAAGACCTGTAGGCAGCCCCTGAATGAATGATCAGGTCTGCGTTTTGGAAACTTCTGTCCAGTGGCAAGGAAGGAAAATTTTTAGAAGACAAGTTCGGAAATGAGGAAATGCGTTAAGAAGTTATTGTAGACAATGCAGGCCTGAAGCGAGGCCATGGGCAATGAAGGTGGAAAGCGATCAGGAAGATAGCTAGGGGTTGAAGTGGAAGGATTCTTTAGTGAACAAAACAAGAGGAATTAAAGAAAGTTAGGACAAAGTCCACATTTCTTAAAGTCTTTGGAGGAAAGCTCGTTATACCAAAACAAAATTTAGGTTTATATTTCTTGAAATGCTAGGATAAGTTTAAATAACTAACATTTATTCAGCACTTGCTATGAATCAAATACTATTCTCACATGTGTACATTCACATGTGTTATAAGTAATTACAATTGTGATGAACACACAAAAAGGGGCAGACAGAATAAATGTTTATAGCAAAGATATTTAATATTATTTCAGGAATCTTTGATATTGGAGTATGATAGTCATCTTAAGTTACCCATCGCTTACTGGGCTCCCATTACCTGTGAAATCTCCTGGAGACAAGGATAAAACATCCAAGAATTAAACAAGTCACACTTCCATTTACCAAGCCTCTGTTCTAAGTTGAGATGTTAAGCCATATCAAGAGGATTCTTAGGATTTATGTAGTGAAGAGACTGTGAGCTAAAATGAAATCTTAAGCCCCCTGGGTGACTGAATGGACTTCCTGTTGGCCAAGAGGACTCCAGAAAAACTTTAAAACTGAGGTGCTGGCCATGAGGAGGGAAGTTAAACATGCCTGGTCATGCTCCCTCCCTTTTGGAGTTACTCTTTGTTACAATAAGGTACTAAATCATTAACAGGCTTAAGGCCATGCAAGACAAAGCTAAAACCACACCTGCAGGACATCAGCCATCAGCCATCTATTTACTTAACAGATCACTTGAGTTTCAGTAAATGTGGCTTGTCTCTGATTAATAGACATTCTTAAGTTAAATCCTTCCAATCCTTTAGACAGAGCTTCGTTTCTGTACAAATCAAAGAACCTTCAAATCTACATATAACTTTCATGGCCCCTGCCCCTCCACTTTGAGATGTCCCACCTTTTTGAGCCAAACCCATGTATACCTTTTATGTATTGATTTATATCTCCAGGAATGTGCAAAATCAAATTGTAACCCAGCTACTGTGGGCACATTTTCGCAGATCCTTTTGAAAACATGTGCTCTAGGCCATCGGTCACATGAACTTGGCTCAGAATAAACCTTTTAAAATTATTTTACAGAGTTTGAGTTTTTTCTGTTGACAATAACAAAAAGTGTCAGTGAATGTACAATTTGCCATAATTGTAGCAGAGTCATCTCCCCTCCTCCCATACATATGGAAGCACAAAACTGAGAGTGGGGAATGTCTAACAGAGAGAATGGCCTGAACAAAAAAAAAAATGGCAAAAAAATGTTTTCTGTGTCTTTAAAACCTCCCTCACTCTTTTTGAGAACTGAAACCTACATCCCTGCTTCAGCCAGTGGCTAGGAGGGGCAGAGTAATTTTTTTTGTTGTTGTTATTGTTCTTTGTATTACAGGAGATAGCTCAGCCATCCCAGGCCAGTGCCGGCCCCCAAGGTGGGCCCAGGTAGGCCTAGGAGGGTAGAGATCACAGGCTTTGTCTTTGGCAGAGATGGGACTATTAGAATAGTTAACCACAATAGCCTAGAACTGAAGGCCCTCCCTTTAAAAGCTCTGCATTTCTGCTGATGTTCAGGAAATTTGGATTTTGAGACAAGAAGGTCTACCGTTTTTCCTCCTTTGCTGGCAAAGTAAAAATTCCTCTTTCCTTCTCCTCAAACCACTTCTTCTTGTACTTCCGATGCAGCCTTGAGGACAAGTGCCAAGCTTTCGGTAACACTCAGAATCAGTAGACATTGAGAGAAGCTTGACGTAAAGTTGCTGGGTGCAGTGGATTGATTCAGGAGATCTGGATTCCAAGCCCACCACCATAATACAGTCCCTGAGCATCTGGACATGCCTGAGATTGTGCTGAAAGCTTTGCATGATCTCAAAATAAACCTTAAAGGTAAAAAAAAAAAAAGAAAGAAAGAAAGAAAGAAATGTTCCATCTTTGTAGGCAAAGAAACTGATGCTAAGAGATTAAATGACTTTGCCAATACTACACTGGGAGTTAATGGTGGAAAGAGTTCACTTCAAAGCTTGTTTCCAAACTACAATCACTTTCCAATATCCCATGTTACCTTTGCCAATAGTTCAATAGAGCTCAATTTAACAAATATTGCTTGAATATTCTCATGTGCCAGGCACAGTGTAAGGTTTTTAAGACTCTGTGGATAAATAAATATACTCCTGTCCTTGAGGAGGAAATACAATAGAAGGAGCAACAGGACATCAGCAGAGTTTCAATGCAAAGAAGTAAGTTGAATGTAGGGAGGAAGAAAAGGTTGCTTTGGAAACATGAACTTAATTTGAAGTTCTAGAAAAATTTCCTGGAGCATATAATGTCTTAGCTGACTGTGGAAGGATTAGTGAGATTTAGTGAGTACAGGAGGGTGGGGGAAGCAGGAAGTAAGTGGCAGGAAATAAGATGAAACTTGAAAAAGAGCCTAGGCTAGGTCAAGGAGAGGCCATGTGAATATTCCAGGTCATGGAGAGCTCGGATAGCTCCCTAACCCCAGCTTTATCTTTGCCATGGGCAGCCTTTGAATGTATTTCAAGTCAGATTTGCATGCTAGAGAGATTAATTAGGATGCATTCAGAATAATAGCTTTTAAGAATTTAAGGGATGAGTGGAGTGAAAGTGAAGAGAATGGAGACAGGAAAACTGGCTAGCAAGTATGGCAGACAGCGTTTCTCTCTTTCCTGAATCTAATCTTTCCTCTCCCTGATAAACCTTCTCTAATTCTATTCTGAAGAACAACTCCCCCTTTCACATCCAGCCCACGCGCTTCCTCTGGCATTGATTTCCCATCAGGCTTTAGTGGTGGTCATGTGACTCTGGTTTGGCCAATCAGAACATCACACTCTCTTGACTACAGTGATTGTCTCAAGGATGGATGCAGGACCCATTTGAAGTCCATGAGATACAAGGAGACTGCTACCAAGACTGCTGAGCAAGGAAGCTGCTTTTTCTGTTGGGCTTGAATCTAGGATGGTATAGGTCTGGTGTTGTATGCAGTCTTCCTGTCACCATGTGGAGTTCGAAAATGAGAGCAACATAGATTTCGTGGAGCCAAGAGAGATGGGTGCTATTGTTCAATGCCTGGATAGTCATACATGAGAACCATCCAGGAGATTTCTTCAGATAATAATTTTTACAATTTGTTTAACCCCAATTGGAAGTTGAAATGTCTGCCATCTGGGAAAAAACAAAAAGAAAATACAAGAAAAAATTCACTTCTACAAGAGTCATTTGCAATATTCTAGACCAGAAGAAATTATAAGGTTTTGAATTACAGTATCTGACCATATCACTTCTTTCTGGGCCACAATTTCCTTATCTGTAAAACAGATTTGATTAGATAACTTTTAAGGTATTTCCCTAACACTTTGTACAGTGCTGAATTTAATGCTGATGTATCTATTGGAGTCATATAAACTGAAAATGCCTCCTCACCACCCAGTTGCACTTCCTCACAGTTTTCTTGGTACATCCTTGAGCAGAGAACTTTAAATTTAGCTTAGATCCATCAGGGGAATTCATAGCTAAAGGGAAACTTTCAAATGGCTGCTCAATTATCCTCCTTTCTGGAGAAGTTCGTGAGAACCCTAGCTATACATCCTCTTTCCTTCACAGCAAGGAAGATTGTTATATGAAAAATTCATTAGTGCTTTGCGTCTCAAGTGCTCAGTTCCCCTGCCCCAGAAGGTTCATAACTTCCACTGAAAAGACAGTGAATTTAATCTGCACCGAAAAATTCATCTCTGAATACTCAATCTTGCCAAGACAGAAGACATTTGCTTCTTTGTGACATTCTGCATAGCATTACCTGTCTCTTTCCTTTTGTTTGTAGCAATAAGAACTTGGAAAGGTTATTAACAGATGGCATAAAATGTGGATTCATTTGAATTATATGGCAACATCTGCAGAGTGAAATTTAAAGTCTGGAGCTTATGCTTTCATGCACAGCAATAATTCGGTGGGTTATAGCCATAGTGTATTTAGAAGCAAGAAGAAATTTTCTCCTTTATGGTACAGGCTTGATGGAAACCCTCCCTATACTTGTTTAATGAAGTCATGCCTCATACTTTTCAGACAACTCATTCCATTTGATTCAATTTCTTCAGTGTTATTGAGCTTTGTGTAGATGCTGCAAATACAAACATGAAAAGGATGTGATTCCAGTCCTCATGAAACTCAAAATTTGGTAGCAGAGAGAGGCAGGCAAGCACAGATTTAGAGTGAGTGTAGCAAGTGCAATGACATGGGTCTGCAACAGTATGGGGATTGTACCGAGGGAGGAATAATGCATTATAGCAGAAAGAACTGGAAGAAACAATATCTGGGATAGATTTTAGAAAAATGAAGTGGAATAGATAAATATGGAGAGGCTATTATTGTACTGAAAGAGAGAAGATAGTATGTACAAAGATAGAGAGTCATGAAGCAGATTGGTGTTTCACCAATGAGTGGTTCATTATGGCTGCAGCCAAGAAAGGGGCTCTGATAGGAGAGGAGGCTGGGAAGACTCAGGTTGGGCAGGAGGAGAAATAGGCAGCAACCCTGATGCAGTAGTTCAGAGAAGGACCCGAGTGACAGCAGAACAACACTGATAGTAGGAGAGAGAACTGTGAGTAGTGGAGACATTTTAGAAAGGAGGACTAGAAGGTCTGGGTGACTACTTAGTTTGTGGGAGGTGGAGTTGATAGTTTGGGTGGAGTCAAAGACGCCTTGCAGGTCTACCTTAAGCAACATTCACACATGCAACCTGCCCTCTTTGAGCACACGTTTTCATCTACTTTTTGCTTGGAAACAAACTTAGCAGGACACCTCTTGTCCTGCAGAATTGGCCCATCATTTCGGGAACTAAATTTAATTTTCAGATAAAGTATTCAGAAGCCCTCTTAACCCCACACCCAAACCAAGTTCCCTAATGTTATTTACATAGTTTAAATTTTTCATCTCCATCTGCCTGACTCCTGTATCTGTGTCTTATTTTATTTAGCACTTGGGTGAAGAAAAGAGAAGTATTCTTCATAACCCTTTTCTGTCACCAAGACCTGAGCACATTTTTCCTTTCTCAGTCACACTCAGCCTTCTCCTCTTTCATTTATTCAAAGCATGAATATGTTATTCAAGTAAATGACGGAGCTCTTCAGCACTATTGTGTTTCCTCCTCTGCATTAGGCTCCCTGACACACACTCTCTCATTTCTATAGTAGTCAATTCTCCAGTCCTCTGACTTGGCAGTGAGCATAACTTCATGCAATACCTCTGAGTTTGTAGACCCCACTGTGTAATGAGCCACTTGGCTGAAATTTTTATCACTCAGCCAACCATACTATAGATGTCTATTTGGAATGGTCCTTTTCTCACTTGTCCACAGTTAATAAGGTTTGGCCACATAGTGAGCATCAAAGTAAAAAAAAAAAAAAAAATCCGAATTGCTCCATTATTGTGTGAAAGAGTTAAAATTACCTTCCAATTGACTGAAATGACTTCTTAGGATTTTCTAGAAGGATTTAGTAAATATCCCTTAAAACTGATGATGAACCTACTAAGCTTAATGAGCACTTAATACTCTTAAATGACTTAAAAAAATCACTTCTTCAACAGTGTCAAATTAATCAACTCTAGATTATTCTGGCAAATAATCCAGAGATCCTTGCCAACAGAATTCTATTGATGTAGACTTCTCTTATTGTTTCTTACTCTATGTGCTTAAGCCATAAAATTCAGATTTTTATTGTTACAAGTTGATTTTTACCCAATGCCCAAGGGTGGAGGATTAGGTAAATATTTTTGGATTTTCTAATGTGCACCTTCTTTTTAGTTTAAAATATTATATCTCATTAAATTCTCACATATCTCTTTTAAGGGCAAAGTAAACAAAGCTTGAGAGGTTAGGTGAATTGCCTGATATAGGTCCTAAGACATAAGGTAGCACATGGGAACCAGGACTTCAAAACCCATGTTCTTTCCAAGGAATAAAATACTGACTCCAATTAATTTTTTTTCTAAAATGTGAGGTGTGCAGTAATGCAGTAATGGGTTTAAATACTATGTGGTCTCCATTGCCAACTTTGTGTATTATGAAATTAGATATGGACAAACTTATTAATGGACAGCTTTTTACAGAAGATATTCACATATTGAAGAAATGTCAAAAGAGTTGAATCACATTCAGTTGTAAGCATGGAAAAAATACCCACTCCGTATTTAGGCAAATAGTGCCATTTTAGAGAATTGAAGAGAAATACTTCTTCTGTTTCCAAAAACAAAAATATATTTTTTTTACTATAATGAATCAGTTCATGGAGCTTGAGGTACAGCAGAGAAATGTGTACAATATTTTATGTGTGTCTGTTGCTGAAAAGAGAGTTTATTTTTCTATTTTTATTTTTTTATTTTTATTTTGGCAACAGATCTGTGTGATGGAAAAGAGAGTTTAATGATTGCCATTTAATCAATAATGATAATGAAATTCTGCAGAATATTTCTATGTCAATAATAATAATGATTCCCTTGAACATATATACAGCTCTTCATTTAACAAAATGCTTTCAGTAATGTGAGTTTATTTGATCCTCACAACAGTCCTAGCAGGAATTAACATCTTGCTTTTAGCAAAAACAAAATTAAGAC
The DNA here is from genome assembly GCA_004363605.1 of Indri indri. Taxonomy (NCBI): domain Eukaryota; kingdom Metazoa; phylum Chordata; class Mammalia; order Primates; family Indriidae; genus Indri; species Indri indri. The sequence continues at coordinate 18,038 of RJWJ010019642.1, read as the reverse complement.
TCCTAGAGGTCAAATGCTATATTTGGACCACAGCAGGTAAGTGGCAATACTGGGGATGGTGGCTAGGGCTTTGACACCTGGGCTCTTCCTTGTGTCACACAATGCTCTCAGAAAATTAGCTTTCTAACTTTTTGGATTCTTTAGAGAGCATTTTGACTCTGTTAGATCATTTTGGGGTTTTAGAATGCTGGGAGTTTCTGATGTTGCCTGATAAATGGACATCCCTCTTCCCCATCTAGTTCCTGAACAAATTGAAGGAAAAAAAAAATACATTGGCTAAAAGAGCACCAAACTCTTTCTTTCATTACTTATAAAGACAGAGCTGGAGTATGTAGCTTAGAGTGAGAGTCTATGTCTAAGCTTGGGGATTAGGCTAGAAGACCCATGGGGTTACAGGCATCCTTGGATGGAGGCAGACATCCCCACGCTGGGGAAAGCCTGCTCCTGAAGGAGAAGCAGCAGAATGTGGTTACTTGCAAGGGCAAGAAGGGAGGGTCTAAGTTGATCATGCCCAATTTGTGTTTTCCAAATTTACCAATAAGTTAAATCCCTCTGCCACCTTTGGGGAAGAACGAGTGGAGGGTGGGGTGTACTATATCTGGTGGAGCTCCAAGACTTTGTAAGAAACATCAGGCCTGGGGAGGAAGAAATAAGGCCTAACAGTCCTGTATGTTATTCATTCGTTCATTCATTCATTTGTTCATCCAGTATTTATGAAGTGCCTCCTCTGTGCCAGGCACTGTTGACACAGAGGCAAACAATGCCATGGCAGTCCTTGTCTTCAAGGAGATTAAGTTCCAGTCAGGAATATAAACACTATAAACAAGTGAACAGTCAACCAGATGATTTCCCCAAATAATAAAAGCTATGAAATAAATGATGCCTGCTATTTGTAATAGCATGACTGAGGAGGTGCCTGCTTCATCACTCTTCTCTTGTCTCTCAACGCCAGTTTCACAGAACAGCAGAACTGGCCCAAGGTGGTTGCATGTCCTTGTGTGAATAACTTAGTTTCTCTAAGCCTTAATTTTTCTTGTCCTCAGCCACTTCTCTTTATAACCTCCTACACTAAGGTTCATCCTGGTCCCTGGGATATGAGATAAATTGTTAAACATACATATTTCCAGCACCCTTGTTCCTACATCCTCCCCACAGAGTGTCTGAGACCATGGTCTCCAGCATCTGTGGTCCTGACGAGTCCTGCAGCTAACACAGGTAATACTCGGATTACATGTTGCATGTACTAAGTTGCTGGAGGGGTATAAGCAGCTCCAACCCCAACTGTGCATCAAGCCTTTTTAGTTAAAAGTCTAACCTTTTCATGTCTTTGATATTTGTTGAAGTCCTAGCTCTGTGGCTGTGTAGCCTTAGGAATATTGCTCAAATCTTCTCTGCCTCAGTTTTCACATCTGGAGTATGAGACAAATAAGTAGATACTGTCTCTCAAGATTGGTTTATCTATTAAAAGACATAATATTCATGAAATGGCCATGTGACTAGAATCTAACAGATACTTACAGTGATGAATCATAGAATAAATTAATCAATATCTTTATGGAGTGTTTTCAAAACCAACTTCAATTTCATTTCTTGTTCCATTTATGGGACCTCCTTTCTTTTTATTCCTGACTTCTTTTTCTTAGTAACAGCGTAATATTTCACAGCCTCATGAACAAAATGCTCATTTTTTGGACCCTGACTCCCCTCCCAGGCCATGGCCTTGACCTCATAGTAGTTACTAGCTCTCTTACCTGCTTGCAGACTCCGCATCCCAGTGCTAACCAGGAGTCAGTATACAATCTCCCATGCGGTCAGTGTTGGCATTGTTTTGGGAGGAATGGCCCCTCAAGAAAACCTATGCCCGTTTTCACAATTTACATGCTGAAGTTTTAACAATTATGTACTGTATTCTGTATACCATGAGGCTCAATGTTCTGCGCACAGTGTTTGTGTGTCTTAGAAACATAACACACTCATGGCTAATACTAGCTCACAGAGGCAACTGTCTTCATTCTGTGTCAAAGTTTGTGCATGATGAAAGTCTTCTATCTATGAGGTGATGAATAGCAGCAAGTATTTGCTTAGTTTGTCATGAAAACGTGTTGGAAAGTGAAAGAAGCAAATCATCATTGGTGTTACAAAAAAATAGAAAGATTAAGATACGCTTCAGAAAAGCACAGAGAGAGAGACAGAGAAAGGTAGTGGGAGGGATGGCTAAAACATTTGTGTTATTAGAGTTACAGAAAAAGACTTTAGGAGGGAGTGTTTTAGAATATAAAACAGCGTAGTCCCTCTACCAAGAATGTTTCCTGATCTAGGTCATGATCTTTCTACTTATTGATTATGCCATTTATGTTTCTTCAAGACTATTAATTAAAGTCTATTGTCTATTAAAGGATGGGCGAGGTACAATGGTTAATAGAGTAGGCTCGGAAGAGAGAATGTGGGTTAATCATAGGGTGACCTTGGGCAAGCCACTTATCCTGCATCAATGTCAGTTCTGTCATCTATAAAATAGGAGCCATAGTAAGTGTGACACAGTGTCCTTGATACCTGTAGGAGGAGAGAGACATAAAGCATTTTGCAGAGTGGCTTGTCCTGGGTTAGGGCTCTACATGTGTTTTCTACCATTATAGTCACCTGCTCTTCAGTTCTCTGAAGTAGGGCTACACCCACTTCTCAGGGCCCACTGGAGAGAGGAGACGGTGACCTCTTTCCTGCCCCAAATAATGCAGGATTTGATCATCAGTTCTTCAGTGTCTAATTACATGTCATGTATCATAAAATCCCTTCCTAAGCACCTGGTCTAAAAGGGCACACTTTATCTCTCACGGTTTCTCTTTGCCCCTTACTTTTTTATTTTTCCCATACCATTTACTACTACTGGTCACATTATGTATTTATTTGTTTTTTATCTGCATCTCCATCCATAAAACTGTAAGTTTCATGAGGGCAGGGGCTTTGTTTCATTCACTACTCTCTCCCAGGCCCTGACTCACGGTAAGCACTCAAAGAATATTTGATAAATGAATGAAAGAGTAATCTGTATGTCATGAAGACACTAAAGGAATGATAAGAACTATTAATCACAGAGACGCTTAACACTGAAAAATAAGTAATCGACTAGGGGAAGAGTTGTAAGGAATGTTTTTTTCTGCCTATTGTCATTATGTGATATTTTCGCTAGCTTTTAGGTCATACCTAGTGCAGCCCCATCTTATTGTTTTAGAAAGACTCTGCTACTTCCCACATGCCAGAGGCAAGAGCCATCTCCACAGATATGCAGCATTTGAGTAACCTCAAGAAGCAAAAGAGCTTCCTGATTAAGTATTCAGGTGACAACACCAGATCGGCAGGTTTTAAATGTAATTTAGCCACTTACCAGCTTTGGGACCTTGGCATTTTCCAGTGTCCTCATCTGAAAAAAGTAATGATAATCAATAATTACCTTGTAGGGAGTCTTGTGAAAATTAAAGGAGTTGTTGTATAAAAGCATTCTGTACAATGTCTGGTGCACGTTAAGCACTCAGTAAATCTTAGCCAATATTATTAATACTTTCTTCAAAGCACAAAGTCGTACATCTGGTGGTGGCGTAATGTGGGAGGTCACCGATGAATCAAGGCTCTTACATTAAATGACTGTTTAGATCTCTTTTCTCATCAATTCTAAATTTTTTTAAATATTTTAACATTTCTGAAATTAGAATGGACTTTACCATTGCTAACAGCCAGGTAGCAGTAATGACTTAGATCTTATTGCCTCTGTATGTACATCAAAACTTGCAGCAGGGGCATCAACAGATTGAAAGAAAATTCCAGAAACAATAATGGAGCATCTTTGGAGAAATGCTGCAATTCCAACACAGTAGTTACAGGGTCACAGGCAATGATGCTGTGCAGAAAGAAAAATATAGATATATTTCAATGACTTTTGTCCAAATGTGAGTTTGAAATATAAGATATTATGAAAAAATTTAGAAGAAGCTTAACCAATACATGTCATTCCTACTTTCCTTTTTATGTATGCATGTGAGTGATATTGGAAAAAATTTATTTATTATAAATATAAAAGTCATCTTTCAATAAATATAAGATGAAAATTTGATATGATAAGAAAACATTGTACTATCATTTAATTGGCAGCTTTTTGCTTTCTTAAACACACATAAATTAATGGTGCAACTTAGATCGCATTTTAGATGCAATAAACTTAATTGTGTAGGTTGCTTGGAAAGCTATAGGGAGTAAGTTGGAGAATATATTATAATGTTATTCTTAAAATATTTAGAGACACTTTACCCTTCAGAGCCTGACTCCTGTGACATGATGCATGTGATGTCAAATCTTCACAGATTATTCCAACCTAATACATTTATCACACTGTGTTACTCTACAATCCCTAGGCTCACAGTTGTAGGAGCAATGAGTTTTTGGTACTAATAATGAATATATGCTTTTGAATGAATTGGCAAGTTAAGTGAATAAAAGCTCAAATAGAAATAACATAAACCATTGTTTGTCTTTATAATCTAGACACTTTCTGGCTGCGGAGTAGACCATAGTTCTCCATAGCCAGAATGACTTGCCTATCTTTTTTTTTTTTTTAAGATTCTATGACTTAGCCTCTCTCAACCTATCTAAACCTATTCCTAGCCCTTCTCAATTACGTATCTTCTCTAGGGCAACCCTGTAGTTTATTACATAAGCTTGGTGTACAAATAAGAATGAAATGGGAGCTGTTAAAAATTATGCTGGGACAATAAGTACAAATGTGGCTGTCCCAGGAAAACGGGGCATATTTTAATCCATATTAATTGCTTAAGCTGGAGCAATTTTTCAGTCGACTACACAAACATCATGCCCCAATGCCCTCTGGTACCCTTTCTTATGCTGTGATTCCTCCTTTCCTCTCTAGGGGTTGATTTCCCATTTCATATTTTTGGAAATTCAAAGGACAATAATTTGACTTGAATTTAGGACTGGGGTTCAAACTATGGACTGTCTGATTCCAAAGACAATTATTTTTCTAACATTGCTTCTTTTGAATCATTTTTGAATCATTTTATTTATCTCTACAACTGGATGGTAAACATTTGAGGTAAAACCATTAAAAGAAAATTTTCCACAACATTTATATTAATGGTGAATATACAATAGGTATATATATAATTTACATCTTTGTGAAATTATGCATAAAGTACCATTATAGTAATTTTTACAGTTCATTTGAATGAGAAGTTGAGAAAATATATCAAGAAAAATAAAATATAAAATAAAGAAAATCAAGAAAACAAAATCAAGAAAATGTAGTGATAATTTCCATGTTATCTTTTGGTTGTATGATCATTTCTCATGTATAGAGTGCTTTCATTTTCATTATCCTATTTGATTTTCAAAATGAGATAGGTTCTATTATCCCCATTTGACAGATAAAGAAATTGAGGCTCAGAGAGGTTAACTGGTATAAAGAGAGACTGTAAAATAATGAAAAACAAAATAATTTAAAGCAGAAACAGTGTTCACTAAGTATTGCTTTGGACATTTCTATTCTCTAATGATCTTAAATATAGAATCATATGAGAAATAACACAAAATGACATTTTTAAGGAAAAACATCAACTGCTATAAAAATAGGATTTAAAGTTCAGCTATGATTTATATATAACAATCGAGTTTTTTCATCAAACTTTTCTCCAAAGGAACTCAGTTGTATGTTTTAACCAGCTTCTACTTTAAAATAAGGTGCGAGCAGATTTTGTTTATTAAGCACTTACTAACACATCCACTGGGAATGATTTATTGCTTTTAAAACAATATATTATTGGAAAATAAAAGCAACTTTCCCCATATAAGTAATACCTAAAAATCCTCAAAAATGATGCATTTTAGCAAAATTTCAGCATGGAAATATCAACAAAATACAGAAGTAGCATGAAATTTTGAATAATGAACATCTCACTACTTATTATGAGGTACTTTTGTCTACATGTTGGAGAAATGGACATATAATGTCATAAAGAAAAACAGAAAAATGTGAATATAAATACAAGTGAAGGAAAGAGTTTTGAGGACAGCCAAAGGATGACACCATGGAGTCCTTAAGTAAATGACATGCCAACACCAATAATCTGGAGCAAGTCTGATTCTGTAAGGTGCAGTGCCCTGTAAAGAGAAAAAACTGGCATATGGTTGCCACAGGAGATCACAGGAAGGCATAACAGAACCACAGACATGGGGAAGTGACCATAATGCCCGAGGGTCCCAAAGTCCTCATAGTCATGGCTCTTGCTCTGTGCAGGTGATCTCTTTCCCAGGTGTCTCCTGATTTTGCCTTAGCAAAGGCCATGATCATGGTTCCCAGACTGCAGAAGCCATCAGATATCAGGATGCTGTTCCAGCAGAATACCTGGTGGCAACCAGATGAGGGAAAGAGGATTCCCAGCACTTGCAGCCTACACTCAACTAAAGAGAAATTCCCTGCGAGCAGGTCCTTGACCTTTCCCAGGGATATTCCTGTAGTAGATTGTCCCTTAGTCCATAGTATCTTAAATGTGAGCACAAGTTCTTGGCTGTCAATAAATCCAAAGGCTTTCACCACTACCACACCCACGCCTAATCTCACCAAGTGAGCATCTCCTTTCAATTTCTACTTGAGAGAAAAAGCAAGCACTGTGAGCTCTGGAAACTTAGGAGACTTCCTTGGTTTAACTCCTGAGTGCATTATGGTCCATGTTGGCCTTTAACCACCCCACATCACCCTCAGGCATAACTACTCTGCATATGTGAATGTTGGGTACTCCAGTGCCATCTGTGAAGGAAGACCCTTAGGATAAGTATGGATCGCCCTGAAGTAAACTGTAAATTTCCATCATTAATTCTTTGAGGATAGTCATGTTTTTAGGAAGGTAAAAACAGAATTGTGCACACTGTACCTGATAGGTAATTTTTCATCTCTCATCCCCTTTCCACCTTTCTCCCCTTCTGGGTCTCTAATGTACATTTTACCCCTCCGTATGACCATGCATCACCTATGGAACAAAAACCATTTGTACCCCCCTAAATCCATCAAAATAAATAGATAGAAACTGTAGCGGGAGAAGGCAGAAAGGTAAAACCAGGACTCGGAAGACAAACCTTGGTCATATGGGAAATGAGAGTTCCTTCTTCCTCTGTGTTTCAATCTCTCACGTCTAGACTTTGTGGAGGGTGGGTTCTGAAGGCGTGGTCCTGGATAAGGACACTAAAATGGTGTTCAGTCCCTGGTGACAGGCTGGGAGCAAAGAAATGATAGCACCCAAGAATTCCACAGGTTCAGTTTCTCCTGGAAACCTAGCAAATTAGCTTCATATGATTTACTGTTTATTGTCTTTCTATTACATGCTGAAATATGAAGAAAATTTTGTCTGTGTGCTCAAATTTTGTCTCAGCTCAGCTTCCAAGTATAATATTGAAGGATTAAGGCAGTGGCAAGCATGAAAAAAGAAATAATGACCCGTTTCTCTCCTCCTGCACTTAAATCCTGAGATAAAATAGCAGTGACAGCAACAATTAGTAAGAGATCAACACAGAGGCTGTAAGGTGAGGAGGTGTCTCTCCTCATGTGAGGAAATGTCTTCCAGCACTAATCCTAAAAGATATGGATTTTCTCTTCACTGTGATAGAGTCAATTTTTTTTTTACTTGATTAACCTGAAATCGATTACCCTGAACTTGATTAAGTTAGTGTATGACAAAAATATTTTGAAATACTGATCTTTATTGCTTTTTTGAAGATCTACAAAATACATCAGTCTTTGGGGAGCAATAAAGATTGATAAAGCAAACAAAAATTCAAAAATACAGTTTTTTATTTGGATCTAAATCATAACAATGCCGATAAAAGGTGCCCAAATAAAGCAAGAATTTATATACACTTACGCTGTTTTTTTATATGCATACAAAGATTTTACATAATTGAAACTATTGCACAGATAACATTTTGTACCCCCCTAAAAAGCATTTTTGCTTTTGTCAGTTGACTTTAAGTCATGAGTTTCCATTTTGGTAAAATGTTTCTATACTTATTCTTTTTAAAGCCCGAATATTAATCTCTCCAATTTAAAATAAATAGACATACAGATTAATAGTACAAATAATGTTTGCCTTCAACTCATTTGATTTGTTCTTTGTACATTTTAGTTTCAGAAAGTAGGATTCAAATAGCATCTGAAAGACTTTTGCCAGAATGAACTTTAATTTGTTCAGGAGGAAAATTATATTTAGAAGGATGGAATGATAATAGAAGCAAAAAGCATACTAGTGCTGTAAAGAGAACTGGAAGCCAAATTGGCCTAAGAACTATACTGGAGCTTAAGGTTGGGAAAAGAAAATATAGTGGCCAAAACAACTTTCTTCCTGGTCTCAGGAGAAAAGGAAAATGCGATTTGGTCTTCTTTGGGGAAGAGGCAGACTGGTGTTGGCATGCACAGTGTAATATACAGAACGATCTCAAACACACTTATTTTAATAGTTAAACATTTATTTTAAAGGGTATTAGAGAAAATATTACCAATACTTCAAATGTATAATTTTAGGGAATTTTTACTCAACACAATACTAGTACTTAAAAATGAGTTAAAGTCAATTTAAAGAAGAACATTAATCACTGCCTGTTGTTACACTGTGTGATAAAAATGAAAAATGGTGACATGAATGACTCAATATTGAAAACTTTGGTAATAAGGAAGTCGGGAATTCAGAATTGAGTTTCAGCTCTACTGCTTGTTGGCTGCATTCGCTTGGCTAGTTTAGTCAACTTTGGCCTCAGCTTTGTCATCAGTATAACATAAGGAATTTTGTTAGATGATCTCTACGCTCCTCTCTACAACTATGATTTAGAAAAGAAAATATCATTTTGCTGGAGAAAAGTAAAGTCTTCCATCCTTGAAAAGCAATGCTCTGAATGTGGTCTATATTATCATGCTTTGTTCACCAGAACATTTGATTAGTTCCATCCCCTTTTCATTCCCCAGTTAATTTCTGATACTGATAGATGTCACATAATCTGCAATTTTACAATTCTCTTTGCCTTGAATGGATAACATTTTCAGGCTTTTACCAGACTCCCAAGCCATGGCATATCATATAGTTAAGTTGCTCAAAAGCAATTAGAAGGGAAAATCTAAAGCAGCTTGAGAAAAAAGACATGTTACATCTAGATGATCAAAAATAAGAATTCCACTGACTGATCAGAAATAATGCAAGTCAGAAGGTAAGGAAAGTGAATAACATTTTTAACATGCTAAAATTAAAATAAAATTATTATCCTGGAATTCTACATGCAGAGAAAAGATCCTTCAAAACTAAAGGCTCAGTAAGAATGTTAATAAACAAACAAGGTCTGAAAGAATGTGTTACCAGCAGACTTTCACTATAAGAAATGCGAAAAGAAGTTCCTAAAACTGAAGGAAAATGAAATAAAGTGAAAAATCGAAGGAGGTGAATGAGGGAAAGGGAGATGTTGATCACAGGGCTCAGGAAGAATAAGCTTTAGTGATCTGTTACACAGAATGGTTACTATGATAAATAATAATGCATTGTATATTTCAAAATTGCTAAAAGAGTAGATTTCAAATGTTTTCACCACAAGAAATTGTAAGTATGTGAAGTGATGGATTTGCTAATTAGCCTGAATTCATTAGCCTGAATTAGCCTAAATGTATATTAAAACAAAGTATTGTACACTGTAAGTATATATAATTATTATCTGTCAATTAAACATTTAAAATAAACGATATTCTTATTTAAAAGACTCTACCAAAGGAATTTAGAGTACTGGAATTGGTAAATACGTAGGTAAAAATAAAAGATGAAAGGATTGATAGTTACTAATTTATCAAAACGTTTGATATTCTAAATGTATTTTTAATAACCATGACCTCAGACTAGGTTATTTTTCAGTGAATAAATTGCATCTAAGTTTCTCAACCTACTGCTTCTCATCTGAGGATATTATATATTTGCAATATTCTTAGATAACTTGTTTTTTTAATAATTAGGTCCACTGGAAATATTTTGTTGAGTATAAGGAAGGAGAAGAGGAGAGACTTGAAGATATATCCAACTATCGAGTTCCTCGCTGTGTTCTTATATTGTTTTTCCTATAATTTGGATAGGTAGGCAAGGCATCCTAACTCCATGTTGAAGTTAAGAAACCTGGCTCAGAGAGGTTAAGCAATATGACCAAGTTTTATAGCTGATTTTCTTCTCATTTGGTTCTTGAGTCCCAAAGTTAGAAGAGGAATTGCTGTGTTGTATGATACATGGAGCATATAGAGTTATGCTCCACATATCAATTTGCTTAATTCCATAAAACAGTGAACTCATTTGATTTCAATTTCTTTAAAATGCCTTGATATCTGATTAAATAAATCTTCCTCTGTCTCCTTCTCCATCTGCAAAATTGTTTGGCTATTCTTAGCTCGTAACTCTTTTTATATACATACTTTTCAAAATCAGCTATTTTAGTTACAAATGCACACACACACAAAAAAAATTACTGTGATTTTCTTTGCAATTTTATTATGTTTATTGATTACCTTGGGACAAAATGATATCTTTGTGACAGTTTATACTTTCTACCCATAAACATAGTCTATATCTCCATTGATTTAGGTCTTTGGACCAAAGTGGTATCAGAGGCATTTAGAAACAGATAGATTAAATTAGTCTAGGAGTGGAGTCATTAGTCTGTAAGTGGACACATTATGGAGGCAGAGTTACTTTTAAGTGACATCTGGGCACTGACTCTGCTTTTTTTGCCTGAGTATTAGAATGTAGGCTAGAGAGGGTTTATTATGTGTAAACATTAAACACAAATGCAGAGACTGTTAATATAGGTTATAATTCTAACACTGGCTTATGGTATAAGACTAGGGGTGTAAAGATGCAAAGGTGTACAAAGTTTTCCTTTTTTCTTTCAGTTCCAACAAGACTTTCTCCACATGGAGAGCGCCATCTGCACTGTGTGCCCTGTAGGTAACCAGAGGCCAAGGGTAATGGTGAATTTGTATAACTGCAAAGCCACCTGAGTTCCACGAAATTCTCAATGCTGGTTAAACGCAATTAGAATTTATATCAAAAATATATGTGATCTATCTCTACCATTGCACTGAAGGTCTGCAGTTTTACTGAAACGAGTTTTTTTTGTTTTTTAATCTTTTTCAGTATTTGGTGGGCTCGCTGTATCCAAGAAGTCATTATGTATGTGGAAAGGTCTCAGATATTTTCTCTCTGGATAATATATCTTCCCTGTTTATTCATTTATTTGACGTATAACTCCTTCTAGCTATATTTGGTTCTTCACAATTTATTCTTCATAGTGTCTCTTTATATCTTGTTTAAAATATTTTTCTTTCTTTTACATCTCTGAGCTACATTCTGTGTGATGACGAGAGAGTGCTATTTTAATTTAAGAATGGTTAAGTACTTAAGATTTTACTCTATTTGCAAGCAATCAAGCCATCCTGTCGCAGGATTGTATTTATACTTGCAGGAAAATAGAAACGTCTGGGTCATAGAGAAGACAGTTTGTTAATCACAGCAAAAGGAACAGCCAGAGTTGCATCTCAGCTTTAGCTCTCTGAGCCTCAACAACCCAAGGGTGACGTGATGAGGGCTAAGTATTACCATATATACAGTGGAGCCACATTATAGGAGAGGACCTCCAAGTTCCAAAGTTTAGAAGACTTTCCTTTTATCAATCTCCCCTTTCTCTACTCCAGAGAAATATATTATTTTTATTACCATTGCGTGAAGGCAAATATCTCTCGGGAGACAATATCACCTCTCAAATATTTCCTTGAACATCTCAAAATCTTTCCAGAAATCACTCTCTTTATCTTTACTTATCCATAACAGAAATGAATTTGCTCCAGAAGAAGTTCTTGTCTCTGACTTTGCAGAAATTCCGGCCTGTAAAAACATTTCTGAAAAGATAGTTCCAAAACATGTGGAGTTTTCAAACCTGGATGTGTGGAAGTGTGATAAATTGATGCAGAATTATCTCCTAATGCAGATTATCTTTCCTACATGAATTCTCTATTAAGCTGGTCTAATTTATTTTTAAATTATGTGCTAATGCTAAAAATTAGATTTATCTATATGATTCTCATTTTTAAAATGTCATATTTCTTTTCAATTTTTTTATATTTTCTTCTGTTCTTGACTTATAATTGTTTTTGTAAAAAACCTCTTTAAATAATATTTTATTTTATTTTACTTTTATTTATTTATTTTTTTTCAAAATACAGGGGGTAAAAACGTTTTTGGTTACATGGATTGCTTTTGCAATGCTTGAGTCATGGCTATAAGTGTGTCCCTCATCCAAATAGTGTTCATTGTACCTGTTAAGTTTTCACCTATCCCCTCTTCCCCTTTCCCACTGCTTGATTTCCACCGAGTTTTACTTACCTCTGTGCATATGTATGCTCATTGTTTAGTTCCACTTTAAGAGTAAGTACATGCGGTGTTTGTTTTTCCATTCTTTAGATACTTCACTTGGGATAATCGTCTCTAGTTCCATCAAAATTGTTCCAAAAGGCATTAATTCATCCATTTTTATGGCTGAGTAGTACTCCCTGCTACACATATATCCCATTTTGTTAATCCACTCATGAATTGATGAGCACTTGGGTTGATTATACATCTTTGCAGTTGTGATGCAATAAACATCAAGTATAGGTGTCTTTTTGATAAAATCACTTCTTTTCCTTTGGGTAGATACCCAGTAGTGGGATTGCTAGATTCAATGGTAGGTCTAATTTTAATTCTTTGAGGAATCTACATACTGTTTTCCATAGGATTTGTACTTATTTTTACTCCCACCAACAGTGTATAAGCATTCCTTTCTCTCTGCATCAATGCCACCATCTATTGTTTTTGGGCTTTTTAATAAAAGCCAGTCTAACAGGAGTAAGGTGATATCTCATTGTGGTTTTAATTTGCATTTCCCTGATGATTAGTGATGTTGAGTGCTTTTTCATATATGTATTGGCCATTTGTCTATCTTCATTTGAAAAGCTTCTGTTCATGTCTTTTGCCCACTTTTTGATGGGTTGTCTATCGCTTTCTTACTAATTTGTTTGAGTCCTCTGTAGATTCTGGATATTATTCTTTGTCAGAGATATAGTTTGCAAATATTTTCTCCCATTCCGTAGGCTGTCTATTTGCTCTGTTGATTATTTCTTTAGCTGTGCAGAAGATTTTTAATTGAATAAAGTCCAATTTATTTATTTTTGTTGTTGCCGTAGTTGCCATTAAGGTATTAGTTATAAATTCTTTGCCTACACCAATATCTAGAAGAGTTTTCCTATATTTTATTCCAGAATTCTTATGGTTTCATGACCTACATTTACGTCCTTTATTCATCTTGAATTAACTTTTGTGAGTGGTGAGAGATATGGGTCCTGTTTCATTCTTCTGCATGTGGCTATCCAATTTTCCCAGCAGCATTTATTGAATAGGGCTTCTTTTCCCCAGTGTATGTTGTTGTCTGCTTTGTCAAAGATCAGTTGGCTGTACATGGATAGTTTTGTCTGAGTTCTCTGTTCCGTTCCAGGGGTCTATGTCTCTATTGTTTTTTCAATACTATGCTGTTAGGTTACTATAACCTTGAAGTATAGTTTGAAGTCTAGTAATGTGATGCCTCCAGATTTGTTGTTTTTGCTTAAGTTTGCTTTGGCTATTCTGTCTCTTTTCTGTTTCCAAATGAAGCACAAAATTATTTTTTCTATATCTGTGAAATATGCCATTGGTATTTTGATGGAGATTTCATTGAATATGAAAATCAATTTAGGCAACATTGACATTTTAGCAATGTTGATTCTACAGATCCATGAGCATGATGTGTTTTTCCATTTGTTTGTGTCATCTGCAACTTCTTTCCTCAGTGTTTCATAGTTCTCTTTGTAGAGATCTTTCACCTCCTTGGTTAAATATATCCCTAGATAGTTTATTTTCCTTGTAGCTATTGTGAATGGTATGGAGTCTTTGATTTGACTCTCAGCTTGATTGTTATTAGTGTACAGAAATGCTACTGATTTGTGTGCATTGATTTTGTAAACTGAGACTTAGCTGACTTTATTTATCAATTCAAGGAGTCTCCTGGTAGAGTCCTTGGAATTTTCTAGATATAAGATCGTATCATAAACAGAAAGCGATAGTTTGACCTCCTCTTTCCCGACATGGACACCCTTTATTTCTCTCTCTTGCCTGATTGCTCTGGTTAGGACTTTCAGCACTATGTTGAAAAGAAGTGGTGACAGTGGGCGCTCTTGTCTTGTTCCAGTTCTTAGGAGGAATGCTTTCAACTTTTCCCCATTCAGTATGTTGTTGGCTGTTTGTCATATACGGCTTTTATAATTTTGAGATATTTTCCTTCTATGCCTAGTTTGTTGAGGGTTTTTTTTTTAATCATGAAAGGGTGTTAGATTTTGTCAAATGCTTTTTCTACATCTATTGAGATGATCGCATGATATTTGTTTTTGATTTTGTTTATGTGGTGAATCAAATTTGTTGATTTACCTATGTTGAATCATCCTTGCATCCATGGAGTGAAGCCCACTTGGTTCTGTTGGATTATTTTTTTGATGAGCTATTGAATTCAGTTTGCTAGTATTTTATTGAGGATTTTTGCATCTATATTTATAAGGGATATTGGTGTATGATTTTCCTTTTTTGTGTGTGTCCTTTCCTGGCTTTGCTAGCAAGGTGATACTGACTTTGCAGAATGAGTTGGAGAGAATTCCCTTCTTCTTGATGTTATGGAATAATTTCTGCGGTATGGGTATCATTGTAGGTCTGGTAAAATTCAGCTGTGAATTCATCAGGTCTGGGGCTTTTTTTGATAGGAAGATATTAACATTTTATTACTGCTTCAATCTCACTGCTCATTATTGGTCTATTCAGGAGTTCTATTTCTTCCCAATTGAGTCTTGGGAGGTTGTATGTTTGCAGGAACTTGTCCATTTCCTCAATGTTTTCTAGTTTGTGTGCATAGAGATTTTCATAGTATTTACAGATGATATTTTGTATTTCTATGGTATCAGTTTTAACGACTCCTTTTTTTATTTCTTATTGAGCTTATTTGGGTCCTTTCTCTTCTATTCCTGGTTAATCTAGCAAGATGTCTATCAAAGAACTAACTTTTTGTTTTGTTGATACTTTGTGTTGTTGTGGGTGCTTTGATGGTGGTCTAGGTTCTTGATAGATGCCTTGGTTATAGATATCCTTAGTATGATAGTATGGCTGGTTTTCTCAGCTGCTTGTTTGTAGGCTGTAGCAGTGATGAACTATGTATGTGGGCAGATTCTCTGTCTCTTGTTGATGAAGGAGGATTGTGGTCTTTTAAATCCTTTCTGTTTCTTCATACCTGTGGTTCTCTTAACAGTATGAATCCTATTGGGATGCCCAGTCTAATCTTGAAGACAGTAGGTTGTTCTTGTAGGTAAGAATCAGCCATACTGTGCACAATTGTGTCAGTAAATGTTGTAAAGGGCTGTGCAAATTGACCTCCCTACCAGTAGGTGGTCCTGGCTGGAAAGAACCAGCTGCTATGTTGTTTTGGGGACCCGTGGCTGCCTCTAATCCCCCAGGAGAAGCATTTGCATGCCCCTGATGGTGGGTGGAGCCCTGGAGCTCCAAGGTGAGTCCTTATTCACCACAGCAGAGATGGGTGGGGGAGTGAGGTTGGGTGGGACTGAGTTGTGTGAGTCTAGTTGCTTTGCTAATTTTCCTTTTGTTTGGGTTGGGCACTTGTTCTTACTCTTGGTGGTTTTATTACTTCTTGCGATTTTCTTTTCTTTTCGATTGTGAGAGAATCATGCTCTCATAGAGTACCTCAATGGTGTCTTATTTGCACATGACAGGCTCCATAAAAGCAGGCAAGGTAGCTATCTCAGCAGGGGTCCAATGTCTACTTCCATGCTGCTGGGGAAAGCCACCAAGGAGGAGCTGAAATGGCCCCACCCAGCCAGAAAGTCTGCTTATGGGGAAAGACCTGCCTGAGAATATAGCTCTCTGAGATTCACATGCTTGCTGTCAGGAATACGTTTTGCTCTTCTCTCCTCTTCCCTGCTCCATGGTCTCCCTCTAACATCTTCCAGCAGGCAGAAACTCAAACTAGCTGAGCTCCCCAGTAATGGCACTGTGGGCTGGAGCTTCTCTGTCCAGGATCCCACTCTGGGCTGAGAGAACAGCCTTCCTACGAGGGTAGGGGTGCTCCATGAGAGCACTGTGGCTGGGACCCACACTGCACTTTCTTTTCTGTTCTGTCCATGTGGTCTTCCTCACTTCCTGAGATTAGTCCACAAATCTCCCCTCTGTAACCTCAAGCAACATGATTGAGTCTTGGAGTTATGGGATCTGGCCTCTGGGCCTGTCCCCAGGTCCCTGAAGATCAATCCTTGACCATGCCAGGGAGAAGCATGCTGGTCCTGAGTTGTCTGTGGATGCTCAAGTAGTTTTGATGTCCCTCTGCTTCAGAGTGTGCCCCGCTCTGATGGAGAAGCCAGGTGAGCAGCACTCCTAATGGCTGGTGAGCAAGGAGCTCACTGTCTGAGCACCCCTTCATCCACTGGAGGTCTTTAATAGGAAAGGTTTGAGCCCTACTCTCTGTGGAAGCCTCGGTGTGGTGGGCGCACCCTAAATATTATTTTAGAATCTCTTTCAAATTGTTGTATTCTTCTTAGTTCTTGCTTTACTAATTTTCCTTTTGTTTGGGTTGGGCACTTTTTCTTACTCTTGTTGGTTTTATTACTTCTTGTGATTTTCTTTTCTTTTTGTTTGTGAGAGAATCATGCTCTCAGAGTTATAGAGTACCTCAATGGTTTCTTATTCGCACATGACAGATCTTTATCATTCGTCTACCTCCAGATCAGTTATTCCACTAAATATTTTGGTTTTGGACTTGGTTTTGGACTTGTACATTAAAAGAGTAAATTTGGCCCACACATTTGTATCCATGGTAACAGTTTAATTTTCTATTTTCTGCTGGTTTGTTCTTTTCCTAGCATACAGCAACTGGAAATTATCAAGAACTTATTACGTGTCAGATTCTGTGCTAAGTGCTTTTCATATATTATATTATCTTACTTTATCCTTGCTATAACCGTGAGATATATACAATTATTAACCCCATTTCATGGATGAGAGAGTGAGGCTTGTGGAACTTAAATAATTTCCCCATAATCACAGTTATTAGGTGACAGAAATAAGATTAAAACTCAAGCAATGTGACCTCAGTGCCCCTACTCTAGATATTAAATATGCTTCAAATGAAACAAAAAGAATATGCACTGAGACTGACATCAGTTAAGATGGCAGACATGGAGGTCCCAGTTTTTGTCTTTCCCCCCTAAATAAAAACCCAAGAGTTTGACAAGTACCTATGAAGAAAAAGCTCTTGGAGAGCTCCAGAGTACAATTAAGAAGCTTACGCAACCTACTGGAGCCAAGAAACTAAAGATGCCTTCATAGAAAAGTGTAGGAAACGTTTTATTTATTTCACCCTATCCCCCAATCTGGCATAGTTCAGTAAGAGAATTCCCTTGGGGGTAGCTTCCTCCCATAGGGAAAGGAAAATGGGAGGACCCCAGGGTCTTTCATGACCAAGGCTTCCAGCAGTTCTCTTCACTACTGCAGACACCCAGAGCCTGTGCCACTGAGGACCCTACAGTCCTTCCTGATGCTGACCCCAGCTGACAGAACTTCCTGGAGTCCACACTGCTACAACCTCCCTGGAGCTAGAGCTACTGCAGTGCCCACCCGTGAATCAGAGGCTCTGCACCCCTTCTGCTCTACACCTTGGTACTACACATGCCTGTACCCCATAAAACCACCAAAAGAACACAATCAATTTCCAGTAACCACCACCAACAAAATACGATAACTATGAACTGCTTGACAAAAAATTCAAAGTAATTGTTTTCTGAAGATCAGGGAGCTAAAGGAGAATCAAGATAGACAATTCAACAAAATCAGGAAAACAATACATGGGCAAAA
>RJWJ010019641.1:0-30013 GCA_004363605.1 Indri indri | reverse complement strand
AATCAAAAGTCTATTGACAGCTGTCTGTTGGATTATTTGTTCTAGTTCTTCACTCCCTTGGATAATAAGACTGTAAGATCAAACTATATAAAATTGCCATTTTGGGTTAAGTAAAAAATGGTCAAATATAAGAATTTTTTGTAATTTAACCTAGTACACTCATGCCTTTCACCATGTAACTTTGCAGTGTCCCCCCACTAGAGGTGGGGTATTCTTCCCCATCCCTTCCATGTTGGGCATGCCCATGTGACTTGCTTTGTTTGGTATATGGAATGTTAGTAAATGTCGCAAGCAGAGAGTTGAAATGTGCTTGTGTGGTTTGGCTTGTGCACCAACTCTTCACCACGGGAAGAACATTCCTTGGATGGTCACTAGTCCAACGTGGATGAGATGCATATAGAGCAGACCTGGAGTCGACCCACAGCCTGAAGCTGAGCCCGACAGACTTGGAACCTAAAGCAAAGCCTCCTACCCCACAGAAACTGCACTTCTGTCTACCTGCAGACTCGTGAATATGAAAATAATTATTTTAGTTGTAAGCCACTGAAGTTTTGAAATTGTTAGTTAGTGGGCTGTTGCTAACTAATATATCATCTACTCAGTTAACAAGGGGAGAGCAACCGAAACAAAAGAAGACAGTGTCTGTCCAGGCAATTTTCCAAGGCAATGGAGTCTCGTTAAACGAACTTCAACAGATGAATTTCTCGGTCTCGGTAAAGAGGAGAGACAGACGGGTGGAGGGCAGTGGTGGCAGCAGACGCCTCAAGCAGTAGACAACAGCTCAAAAACTGGCCTTGGATATTTGATTAAGTATCACACTAAAGGGAAAGGTGACAAATATCACTTTTTTTTAACGCTTCCCAATTTCCACCAAGGTTTGTGTCAAAGCCTGGGCTTTAATCTGAATTCTCATAAATAGGGGAGAAATTGAGGAAAGAAGGTTTGATTACAAGCAAGGGCGTTATGTTAGTTATGATTGTAACATGCTGAGGAGCAAATACTTGGATTCTATATTGCTTTCATTTACTCTGAATTTTATGCTAAGTATTTTTCACTTGTGCAAGTCCTGGAGTTGAAAACAGAGTTTCAGAAATGAAACTATAATTAATTGAAGTTGTTGGAAAATGTATAATCAAGGACTCATGCATTTATTTATGTCAACAATTTCAAAGAAAATTGCTAGTAAGTCTTACCAACTGTCATCTGCTTGTCCTCTTTCATATCCTGGGTTAAACTATGACAATAATATCCTCCATTCTCTCTAATCATAACACTAGTGGCTGTTTATTAAATGCTCACCATGTACCAAGGACTCTGCTAGGCACTTTTCAGACATTATATTTAGTTCTCACAATGACATTGAAAGACAAACATTATTATCCCCATTTTAGAGGTGAGGAAACTGTGACCCAGAAAGATGGAATAACTTCACCAAGAATATCACATAGCTACGAAGAGAGGGAGCTAGAATTTGAACCTAGGTCTAACTATAATCCTATCTGATGTTGAGCAAACATCAGTTTAAAGTGGAGGTTTAGTTAATGAAATAAAAATGTTCTATCCTTGGAGATTTAACTACTGGCATGGAAAAAGAACCTTATTATAAAGTAGTCTCAATTATCCTATCTATGGATCAAAATCTATGACATAGACTCTTGAGAAAAATTACCATAAAGTGCCAGTTTGATCTAGATTTTACATATCTTTTTTTGTGTGAACATTTAATTTATTTTCAGTTCAGTTACTTCCTGTGTCCTTATCACGTGTTCACCATAGACCTTTGGAATTGTTTTTGAAGAAACATAGTCTAAATAAAAATTCCAATCTTTGCCCATGTCTCTGAAAAATATAGTTACGGGCTATGAACACAGAATCCTTAATAGCTTTTTAAAATCCTGTATGCCCTGGGAGCCTCTTACGCTCAACCCCAGAACATTTTCGCCTTCTCATGCTCTCTCCCCCCGCCCCGCCCCCGCCCCGTGCCCTCCTCCCTTCCCCAACTCCTTTTCAGCCCATCAGATTTGGTTCCTGCCTCCCTCTAGACAACCCATCCTACGTCCACATTTCCACACAGCTCCCAGAACACTTGCTTAACCTAACCGGCCCCATGGGGGATTTAGCGCCTCTTTCTTCATTAGCAGCTTTTCTGAGGCTTTGAGCTATTCAAACCCTCCCTTTTTCCTCTCCCCTTATTTCATTCCACCTCACAAAGTTCCAAAAGATCAAACTGACCCAGAACTCTATTCAGAAAGGTAGAGGGTGGCTGAGTGGGCAACCCCAGAATACTCTACCTCTGGCAAAGAGTGCAGGGAAGAAAACAACCAAAAAAAAAAAAAAGAAAGGCTGACACCACGCTAATCCCCCATATTAATGCTATATGCCCATAACATGCTGTGTTAGTTTCTTAATGCTGCTGTAATAACTGCCTCGAATTTAGTAGTTTAAACAATGCAAATTTGTTACCTTGTAGCTCTGTAGGTCAGAAGCCCTGGAGTATGGGTTTCACTGGGTTGCAATGACGGTGGCACGCTGCAGTGCTTGCTGGAGAGCCCAGAGGAGAGTCCATTTCCTTGCTTATGGATGTTGTTTATGGGCAAAATTCAGTTCATTGCAGCTGTAGGACTGAGATTCCCGTTTCCTTGCTGGCTTCCAGCCAAGCACCATTCCCACCTTCTGGAGGCTGCCACGTTCCTTGGTGCATGGTCTTTAAAGCAAGCAACTGGTAGGTTGAGTCCCTCTCAGGCTTTGAATCCTTCCTCCTTCTTCTTCCATCTCCTCTCTCTACCCCATCTGGAAAGGTTCTCTGCTTTCAAGAACTCATGTGATTAGATTGGGCCCACCCACATAATCCAGAATAAGCTCTGTGTTCCCAGGTCCGTACTCTCAATGACATTTCCAAAGTCCCCATGGTCATGTGAAGTAACATATCTTCAGGTTCTTGGGATTTCTGCATGGATATCTTTGGGGTGACATTATTCTGCCTAACACATCGTGGGAAATCTCCTTGTCATTTTATAGATGGAAAAGCAGAGGTCATGAGGGCATTGCATTGAACTGGACATGCCACTACGATATAGGCTAAACCAAGGGTTGGGTTGCACTAATTTTATACCTCTCGACCTGGTCTATACCCTTTACTCACAGATGATCCCTGTGGAAAGATCAAATAATATAATAATGTAACATGAAAGTCATATGACAACTACGTTTTTTGGCTTGTCCACCAGATGTTTTTATTAGGCAGCATATTTTAGAATATTTTCAATTAAGTAGTATAAGAAAATATATAAGTTAGAAAATGTATGTACTTAGAAAAAAACAACTTAAAAATAAGTAACTGTGATCAAAAACAGGAAAGCCTGGTTTATGTTTTTATTAGGCCACCTTTCTGTAAGATTTGGTGATTTTTTTTTCTGCAAGTTCTCTTCACAATGTTTTTCCAAGAAAATCACATTTTCCTACAACATCCTACCTAAATGTCCTGAATTGGCTAGGTTGAGATAATTCAAGAGTCCCCAGCCTCCATCACACCAGAATATCACATTTTGCTTTATCTCCTTTGCTGAAGATGGGACATTTTAAAATATGCAGCTAAGTGGGAGGCTTGTCCAGAGGAGGTGGGGTAAGGAACATTCCTGTTTATTTCATTACTTTTCAGAGTAGCTACTGCTGATGCATTATGCTCTCTAGGAAAATTAGAAGCCCAGATTACATCAGGTAATTGCAACATGCAGAAACCAAGCAGGGTACACACACAGAGGCTGCCAGAAGCAACTATGATTAAATTATCAACGATAAACAGGTCAAGAGGAAAAACATAAAGCAAACTACAATGCCAAAGCCAAGCAAGATGTCACCACACAATCAAAAGACAGTAAGAAGCAAAGCACGTGGGAATGGGAGGTGTGGCCTGAAGAGGAGACAAGAGGCTTTACAGGTTGTGGGACAGTCCGTGGTCTCTGTAAGACCTTTATCAGAATAAATCATGTCTCCTAAGGCTTGGTAGTAGATGGAATGAAATGCTGCAGTGCATGTCGTGTTGTACAAATCATCACATAAGAGGGTTTTCGCTGTGTTCTTTGTTTTGTATTTTCATCCCACCTGCCAGAACTTTCTATGCATGCTTTTTCTTTTTCCTCAGCAGAGAGCAGGAGAGTCATGATGGGCAGTTGATAAAACTGTGGGGCTAAATTTACATAGTCATTCAGTGACTGTCATGTACCATGATGCTTATGGAGTACAATTAAGAGAGTCTAATTTGAATGAAAATCTGTTCTTTTAGTTTCATGTCATATACAATATCACTACAAGCTCATCTACATAGCCTATTATAATGCATACTTTTATACTGCTATAGCCTTCACTTAATCAGTCCTCTACGAGCTAATCAGCTCAAATACTGTTACGAGTGGTATAATGCATGCAATTATCCTTAATTCAACTTCTAAACGTGGAGGTGAAAGATCAGATTCAACCAAATAGGCTTATCAGGAATTCATGAATTGATAATCATGATTAATGGGAAATCACAGTGCAAAACTTGTTTTAATTTACCTGTTCATGTAACTCAAGTTACAGAGAAATGTGAACTTTCCTCCAGAGCAAACAAAGAATGGCTATCGAATGAATTTCAGGGTAAGAAATGTGCATTTACTATTTCAAGGATAATCTTTAATGATAGAAATCAGCATGGCTAAGTAAGGATTACAGCTTTGAAAATATCCTGACCTTGACTCCCTGAAAGAGAAATGATTACTCAGAAATGCCATCTCCACCTATCACTAGTAAGGGTTGGAAGGGGAGATTTACCTTGAAGAGGATAAATTGAACTTCTTGTCTCTGGAGTTCCTGAGAGTAGTACAGAGTTGTGCTATTTTTGAAAAGTGGTCTTTGAAATTTACTGCGTTAGGGTTTGTGTTCCCTTAACTATGAACCACTTACTTATAAAAGCCTCAGAATACTGACCTGTAATTGATTCGTTTATTGAAATAGTATTTATTGAGCAAATATTATGTAGCAGAACCTACGCTAAGTATTCAAGATAAATATGAAGAGTAAAAGAAGTCTCGTTCCTGAGAAACTCACAGTCCAGTGGGGCAGATAATACAAGGAAACTGAAATAAGGATGTAACATGGGGAGACATTGAGAAAATGCTCACTGGGGTATTATTTTGTTACTGTTCTGCTACAATGAGTTAAGCAAGGAAGAATAAAATATGTACTCTCACAATGCCAGTACTGTGTCTCTGAAAGGTTCAGGTTTTCCTTCCCGACTTTCCATGGGGGAAGAAAGCATCTTTTGTGCTCCTGGCTGGAATGAAAAGGGTTAAAAAAAAGAGATTATACCAGCAGTGGAGGAGTTGGGGCTGGTGTTCTGGGTTAAAGTGGGAGCCTGGCCCAACCCCAGGTGGCAGCTTCCCCCGAACTGAAAGTAGATGATGGTTTGGAAGTTTTTGAGAGAGGCAGAGATGTACCCTACTTAAATGCGGGACCCAGGAGGGACTGATGGTCCAGACGATGGTAGATGTGGGATGCTTATGGAAGCCAGATATTTAAGTGCTATGGCTAGGGTCTCTGTCACCAAGGCTCATCCATAGAGAGGATTCCTGTGAAGCACACCTCTGAGCTCACCCCTCTCACCCCTGAGCAGGGCAGCAATGCACACAGACAAGATTATCCTTTCAAGATTGTCCTTTAAATAGTAAATGCGCATTTCTTACCCTGCGGGTGAAATTCAGTTGGTAGCCATTCTTTGTTTGCTTTGGAGGAAAGTTCACATTTCTCTGTAATGCAATGCAATGATGCCATGTTAACCCCACTGTCTGGGAACCACTCCCGCACAGAAATTATCTGCAATCCTGTGCATGTTTAGGAGCTGCAAACATGTCTGAGATTGAATTTATTGCCTGGTGAATCCATTGTTGGGGAGCAAATCCATACCAAGTGTTGCAAATTAGATGCCTCCAGGTACAACAGGCACTACAAAGAAATCTAGTGATGAAGCGCATCTGGTTTGACAAGGTAAACTGGAAACTACCTGCCTTCTAAAGAGAGCAACTGTTACACACCTCCAACTGCATACAGCCATGTGGGAATGCTGGTAGAGTGTAGTGAGATCTTTGATTTTTCTAATTTGTTTTCAAGAGAAGCTGGATTTTTATCTACAACTTCCTGAATTTTAAATGTTGACGACCAATTCAAATTTTAAAATATTATGTAGATGAAATGAAATTCATCTGCCATATTTGATCCATAAACTGGTCATTTGCAACCTATAAGAAAATAAGATATTTTCTTACAGGGCTACAAGAACAAAAAAAAAAAAAATAAAAGTAAAGTATGGGAAGTTGTAGGGGATGGGTAGAAAAGTTAGATTTTGAGATGAGACTAGGGGCATGGATGAGACTCCTGGTAAGATGTGAGACATCAGAGACAACAGAAAAGATGGATCCCCAGAATTTGTAAGTTGGCTTATCTATGTCTCTCAACCAATGTTCATTAAGTACCTCCTATATGTCAGGCACTATGCCAAAGATGGTACAGATGTGAGGGGGGAAAGTAATCCCTGCACTCAAAAAAATGTATAGTCTAGTGGTTAGATACCTGAAGGATTAAAATACCTACCAGAAAAAAAATTCGTAGGGTAAAAGGGAGTGTCTGAGCCAGAAGGAACATCACATGGGAAGGCCAGACATGAGTATGGCAAGGTGTCTCAGCAGAGCCCAAGGAAGTCCTTATGCCTGGAGGATAGAGTTCAAGGGCAAGTGGTGATAAGAAGCCAGAGAGGCCGGCAAGGGCCAGAGCCTGGAGAGCCCCATGCAGAGGCCCTGCAGAGGAGTGTGTACTAATCCTAGCGGCAATGGCAAATTCATCAAGGATTTTAAGCAAGAATCCCATGATCAGATTGGAATATTTAAAGCTCACTCAAGGTTAGCATATGGGACATAGAACGAAAGACCAAGTGTGAGGCAGTGGCTGTAATTCAGGGGAGAAATAAAGGCCAGGTAGAGCAGAAGAAGCGAGGTAAGAGAATGGATTCGAGAGACATTTGGGATGCGGAAGGAAGACCAAAGGCAATGATAAGAGGTAGAGAACAGAGGAGACAGAGGATTTAAATGTAACCTCCCTGGGGTTCTGGTGTGGGCGCTGGGTAATGATGGGACCATTCCCTGAAAAAGTAAACTCTGGTGTATATTTTAAAAAGCAGTTTCGGAGAAAAGTGTATTTGTTTTGCCCTGGCATGTTAAATTTATAGTGCCAAGTGGAGATGTCTAACATGCAATTGGTACGTGGGCTATGAGCTTGAGAGTTGCACTTTTGGTGCCATCAGCACATAGCTGAGAGGAGAGTACATTGTCTATAGAGTTTAGGGAAAGAAGATCAGATAGCCAAGAGAAGATCCCTTAGGACTACTGATATTTAAAAAATAAGTAGAAAAAGAAAGGTTGCAAAGATGTGTGAGAAGAAGCAGTTAGAGAGGTAAAAGAAAAGTACATGATTGTAGCTAAAAGGCAGGAGAAGAGAATTTTTGAAAAAAGAGAGCAAAGCAACAACTGAAAAATGTCCTTAAGATTTTACAACATGTAAGAATTGGCGATTTGGGCAAATTGGACAAGAGAAGATTCAGTATCCTGGAGGTCCAATGGAAACAGCAAATGCAGACAATTCTTTAAAAAGTTTGGCTGTGAGACCCGCGAATAGCCAAAACAATCTTGAGCAAAAAGAACAAAGTTAGAGGCATCACACGCCCTGATTTCAAAACATATTGTAAAGAGACTGTAATCAAAACAGCATGCTACTGGATAAAAACAGACACATCGACCAATGTACTAGGACAGAGAGCTCAGAAATAGACCCACCCATTTACCATCAGTTGAATTTTGACAAAGGTGCCAACAACACAATAGGGAAAATACAATCTCTTCAAAAAGTGGTGTTGCGTAAACTAGATATCCACACGCAAAGAATGAAATTAGGCCCTTGTCTTAAACCATATACAAAAATCAACTCAAAGTAAATGAAAGGCTTAAATATAAGACCTGGAATTTTAAAACTACTAGAAGAAAACATGGGGAAAAATCTACACGACATGGGATTCTAAAAGCACAGGCAACAAAAGCAAAAATAGACAAACAGGATGGCATCAAATTAAAAAGATCTGCACAGCAAAGAAAACAAATAACAAGGTGAAAAGATAACCCATAGAATGGGAGAAAATATTTGCAAACCATACGTCTGATGAGGGGTTAATATCCAAAATATATAAGGAACTCAAACAACTCAATAGCAAGAAAACAAATAAACGGATTAAAAAATGGGCAAAGGACCTGCATAGACATTTCTCATAAGACATACAAATGACCAATAGGTACATGAAAAAACGCTCAGCATCGCTAATCATTAGGGAAATGCAAGTTAAAACCACAATGAGTTATCACCTCACACCTTTCAGAATGGCTTTTATCAAAAAGATGAAAGATAAGTATTGGAGAGAATACAGAGAAAAGGGAAATTTTTTATGTTGTTGGTGGGATACAGCCATTACAGAAAACAGTATGGAGGTTCCTCAAAAAACTAAAGCTAGACCTACCATATAACCCAATAATCCCAAGTCTGGGTATATATCCAAAGAGACAGAGATCATTATGTTAAAGGGATATCTGCACCCACATATTTATTGCAGCACCATTCACAACAGCCAAGATATGGAAATGACCTAAGTATCCATCAGTGGGTGGATGGATAAAGAAAATGGGGTATATATGTATACACAACGGAATGCTATTCAGCCATAAAAAAGAATGAAATCATGTCATTTGCAGCAACATGAGAGGAACTGGAGGTCATTATCTTAAGTGAAATAAGTCAGCACAGAAAGACAAATTCTGCATGATCTTACCTGTATGTGGAATCTAATAAAGTTAAACTCATAGAAGTAGAGAGTAGAGGTGATTATCAGAACCTGGGAGGCGCTGGTACATAGGGAAGGAAGGAATGGGGAGTTGTAGATCAAAGGGTACGAAGTTTCAGATAGACAGGAGGAACAGTCTTTGAGATCTACTGCATAGCAGAATGACTATAGGCAGTAATAATTTATATATATTTAAAAATAACTAAGAGAGTAAATTTCAAATGTCTCACTATAAAAAATGATAGCTAAGTGAGGTGAGGATATGTTAATTAACTTGATTTAATCATGTCACAATGTATACATATGTCAAAATATCTAATATACCTCATAAATATATATAATTATGATTCATCAATCAGAAATATTAATAAATTCTAAAAATTACATTAAAAATTTAAAAAAGTTTAAAGTTTGATTGTGAATAGGAAGGGTGAGATTGTTTGGACCTTGACAGAAAGGAAGCATGGCTCTAAGCCAGCAGTCCCCAACTTTTTGGCACCAGGGACCAGTTTCATGGAAGACAATATTTCCACTGTGGGGGTTGGTGAGGGAGATGGTTTTGGGATGATTCAAGTGCATTACATCTATTGTGCAGTCAAACCTCTCTGCTAATGATAGTCTGTGTTTGCAGCTGCTCCCCAGTGATGGCATCACCACCTCAGCTCCACCTCAGATCATCAGGCATTAGATTCTCGTAAGGAGTACGCAGCCTAGATCCCTCGCATGCGCAGTTTACAATAGGGTTCGCGCTCCTGTGAGAATCTAATGCTGCTGCTGATCTGACAGGAGGTGGAGGTTATGCGGTGATGCCAGTGATGGGGAGCAGCTGTAAATACAGATGAAGCTTCACTTGCTCGCTGCCGCCCAAGCTCACCTCCTGCTATGGTTTAAGGAAAGGGATGTGTGTGTATGTTGGTGCGTGCATGTATGTAGGAAGAGACTTGAGCTCATCTAGATGCAGATGGGAAGAGGAAACCAGGGAAGAACGACATACTTGGAAATATAAGAACGTAGGAGAATGATAGTTGGAGCCAGCCCCGGAAGTGGTAGGAAAGGGGATCCAAACCATACTGGAGGGAGTGCGGGCATTTCCCCCAGTGTAAGAGATGCAAGTGTGTGTGCAGATTTGGAGGCAGAGTAAAAGAAATCTCATTCTTAGGCTGGGCGCAGTGGCTCACGCCTGTAATCCTAGAACTCTGAGAGGCTGAGGCAGGTGGATTGTTTGAGCTCAGGAGTTCGAGACCAGCCTGAGCAAGAGCAAGACCCCGTCTCTACTAAAAATAGAAAGAAATTAATCGGACAACTAAAAATATACAGAAAAAATTAGCCAGGCATGGTGGCGCATGCCTGTAGTCCCAGCTACTCGGGAGGCTGAGGCAGGAGGATCGCTTGAGCCCACGAGTTTGAGGTTGCTGTGAGCTAGGCTGACGCCATAGCACTCTAGCCTGGGCAACAGAGTGAGACTCTGTCTCAAAAAAAAAAAAAAAAGAAATCTCATTCTCACATCTGTTTTCTTGTGGAAAGAGTAAAAGAAGAAGATGGGGAACTAGAGATTAGAAGGGACTGGGCAAGGCTTTAAATACTAATTTTTGTGGAAAATGAGGCAGAGAAACAGAATTTCTGATGGTTCTAGGAGCCGGGTTGAAACTGGTGCCCATGAATGTGTGGTGACACAGACCCACTGAACTGGGACGTTTTCTTCGGCAGAGCTCAGTGGCCCACATTACGGGCTATGGGATCAGAGTTGGTGAACGGCGAGGAGAATGCAGCAGAGGGAGACTGGGCTGGGGGAGTGGTTGAAATAGAGGTCCCCATTAATAATATTATTATTATAATTTAAAAACTATTATTAACACAGTGTTGCCAAGCAACATTCTAAGCACTTCATATAAATAACTCCCAACAAACATATGACGCTAGTTCTAGTAGTTTCCTCATTTTACAGGTAAAATAACTAAAACACAGAAAAGTTAATTAACTTGCCCAAGGTCACAGCTAAAAACTGACGAGTCAAGATTTGAACCCACACAGTCTGGCTCTAGAGCCCATGTTTGCAACCATATGAGATCTGTCTCTATCCTGTCTCTTGGCATCTCTTTCTGACATCCAGGGACAGACATTCCTTTCTACTCAATGGGGGAAAGAAATGAGCCAGACTTGCTACCTTATGCCATGTGCACATGCAGATGTAGCCCAGAAATAGGAAGCAAAGCTGGGAAATCTTCAGCACTATTTTTCTTTATTCGAAAACACCTAAATCAGACAGAAGGCAGGGTGTTCATTCCATCCCAGGGCTGGGAAGCACACTTCCTTAAAAACCAGCATATATGACACTTACAGGAGCACCCACCTCGGCCCATACACGTGGTAGTGCTGGGGGGTACAGCATCTGTCAAGCTGGTGAGGCTTCAGGACAATCAGGAAGCATCACTGCCCCCCCACCCCGTCTTCCCCCTTTGCTCCCTGACACCCTAAATCGCTAGTGGAGGTTTATGCCTCTGCATCCGGTTAAAGCGCACACTCTATGGGAGCTCTTAACCCAATGAGCCATTTACACCTCAGTGTGAAAGTTTTTTCTGAACTCAGCCTGTAGTGGATAGAAAGAGTTATGGATAATGAGGTCATGAAAGGGAAACAAAAGAGAAGTGTAGAATGGTCAAAACACTTTGCCTGCTTAAAATTTTATCTTCCAGCTGATGGGGATCACAGAGTTTAGTTATATTTATAGAACAGTCAGATTGAACTGTGCAGAACAGCTCCAGGACTTAATCTGGACTGTGTCCTAAATTAGATGAGTTTTCAGAACAGATGTGTTTTCAATGTCTTTAAGTTAATGGAATCTTGCTTGTTTATTTTTTTAATCACAGATGTTACACATGCTATAGCATTTCTCATGAAGTATAGTTTCTTTGTGATTCTCTAGAAACCTGCAGCTGTATAGAAATACCTCATTAGTGACAAAAACAAAGCAAGTTTTTCCTGTTTCTTTTGATCTAACAATGGAGGGACTCATCACAGTCTGGTGCCTCATGTGCTTGCAATGGATTGTGTAACTTGGGCATTTTCTTACCGTTCTTTAAACATTTCCCTCCTCCTAGCACTTGTCCAGGTGCTCAGATTTCTTTCCAAAGCCACAAAATACAATATGGGTTGAACATCTGGCTCATAAAAGTCCTTTTGAAGGCAAAGCGGAGTGCCTCTCTGGTCAGAGAAAGATGATGGAAGAAAGCTATGCGGGATGGCTCCTGCCAGATACTGCTCGGTGCTCATCTTGTTCGTTGCAAACCTGGAAAGTTATCGTCCTTCCTGAATGCTTAGTAATTAGGAAGCACTCACAAACCAAGCGTTCACACAGAGAAAAGGGAGAGCAAACATCCCTATGCTCTAAACGTGCAGTCCGGAGAGGTGTAACAAGTATCTCATGCAAACTGCGCAGCCAGCTTTCTGGGAAGTTGTTTTTGATACAGTAACCATCTAAAAGATAAAAGTGCTTAATGGCAAAAATACAAAGCTCAGGAAGCAAGGAAAAAGCCGTTGAGGCCACCCACATGGAAGAATGATGAAAAGAATCTATATTTGATAAACCCTAAATGACTTGTTGAACTAGAGGCTAAAATATAATAAAAGTTCCTGCTTTCGCTTCACATTTCACGTAGGGGCAATGGATTTTGTTCAGCTATCCATGCGCCGGCTGCCGCAGGCCCTCTGAGAGCAAGAATCTTGTCTATCTTGATCAACACCGGGTCTCTTTTGCCTGATGCAAGGCTTCACACCAATTGGGTCCTAAATAATTTGCTGAATGCTTTATATATTCAATATTACCTCACCTAAACCATTAAATAAATTGCCTGTGAAATGTTTGCCAAAAATACATGTATGAAATATGTTATTACTAACATTTCCCCCAAATAGCTTGTTAAATGTAATTTTTTCCTTAGTTTTGTCTATATTTTAATGGATACACCCAATTTACCTCTTCTATTCCAAAAAGAAAGAAACAAAAAGATGTTTTCCTCTAGGCAAGGCCTCCAGAAGGATGTATTGCCTCCAGAATTATTAAGTGAATCTCTACCATGTTGAGTCGAAATCCTGAACACCCAATTTAGCTAGGAAAGAAAAACTATTGTCTCAATAATTAAAAGAACAAAAAAACAAACCTGGGCACCCATTGCCCAATAAAGCCTCGAGATGTGTGACAAACACATGTTGAACAAGCACACAGCCCGAGAAAAATCCAATAGCATCCACCTTCAGAATACGCTAGTCTCACAATTACCAAGTGACCAATGCTTACCTCTCTGTTATTTAGTGCGATCAAGTACAAAGGCACCTCTGAAACCCCAGGACACTTCCTCAACAGCTCACCATAGCTTTTGACTCTGCCCTCAGGAATTGTCAGGGGACGAACGTTCATGGAAGTCTCTTACTCTGCTTCACGGCTCCGCAAAGACACAAGGCACAGAGTTCTTGGTTTCGTTCTTTCTCTCTCTCTTCCTTTCCTTCCTCTCTCCCTCCTTCCTTCCTTCTATTTTTTCTACTTATTTTAATGATTCAAGGATTAAAACTATGCAGGAAGCAGAGGGCATACAAAAAAAAAGACGAAGAAGGAGAAGAAAATTTGAAAAGAGTTTAATAAGGCTCTGTTAATAATAACAGCAAAAGCACAAGGGATAGGGCAGTACCAGTACCCCGGCCAGAATCCGTGGTTCTCACCAGCCCAGGGCTGGGGTGGGCAGGGGA
Organism: Indri indri; assembly: GCA_004363605.1. Lineage (NCBI taxonomy): Eukaryota > Metazoa > Chordata > Mammalia > Primates > Indriidae > Indri > Indri indri. The sequence continues at coordinate 16,362 of RJWJ010019641.1, read as the reverse complement.
GAGAATGTGTGTGGGGGGCCTCCTGACAGGAGCTGAGACCTTCTATTAGCTTTCAGAGACCCCCCCCAAGGAGGGAGCAAGTGGAATAAATACCTCCTCCCCCCAGTTTTCTTCTAGTACATCTCGTTGACCTAACCCAACTGGAAAGCAGAGGGCAAAGGAACCTGTTAGCATGTTCAGTGCTGGTCTGACCCCCAATGCACAGAGTAGGGCAGAAAGGGATAGAGAGTGGGTCTGGAGGGGTAAACAGAAGACACCCAGCACAGCACTGAGCCCTCGGCCCCCATGTTTGATTTCTAGCTTGATATAATTAAGATGTCTTGGAGCCCATTATTTCCCTCTCTCAGTTGGATTTCAAGCATTTTTTATTCCTCTGTCTGCTGACTATATGGCCTATTTTATTTTAATTTCATAAACCTTGATTGCCTGCTTTCAAACTCCATGACTATTTCAAAAGTCACAAACCAAAGTGATCATTTAGAAACCCAGTCTGGTATTTACTATCAGACAGACAATGATGGGTATTCAAATATACACTGTTAGGAATTTAAATATCTAGGGTTTATTTTAAAACATACACACACACACACACACACACACACACACACACACACACACACACGCACTGTTGGAATCTACACTAAAATAGTAAAGACTCCCTCAGTCAGAAGCCAGGCTAAAATGCTAGTTCAGTTAAAGTTAACCACATAATCAATTCTGTGTTAAAATTTATCCAGAGCAGCTTATACTCTTTATACAACAAGGGCTTGAATCTGCAATGATACATGGAATTCAAACTTGGAAACCATAAAGAATATTTTACTTGCAAAGTTTTTAGGTTGGCCACCTCTCTTCCCTGCTCCAATACCATCACATGGGCAGAAATTCTGCTCCCCTCCATGAGCTCTCACCCTCATAGGATTATAATAAAATTCCTACCAGCTTGGACTTCTGTGAGAACCATCAGCCGATGGTATCCAGCCAAAAAATCATAAGGATTGGTTTTAAAATATAAAATTACTTTGAATCTCACATGGGTTATTTTTCAAGCATGCATCAGTTTATATGAATGGATTTTCAATCAAAACACCATGTCCTTCAGGCTGGCTGTTTTGGATGCCATATTTTCCAAGAGAAAAAGCAATCATGGTAGATCAAACACCTAGCCAAGCACACCTCTCCAGCACTTCATCTCCAAAGCAGCTGCTGCCACTGTGGAAGGCAGATGCCAATGGATGCCTCAAGACAAGTGAACGTAAATACATGCAGATACTTGAAGAGCAGACATTTGACATTATCTCTTAATTTGCTCCACATTTTTATACTCAAGCCAGAGTTTTCTGAAAGTAGTTTAAGAACTGTCTAGTCCACAAAAATACCAGGAAAGTTGAGTGCCTAGCTTTTTAACACAGACATGTATTACCAATTGTAGGCTCTAGTTACATGGCACTTAGAATTAAATCTACTTTAGACACCTTCATGTTTGGTCAGTAATGCCTTTATGATAATGATTCTAAATATCTCCTGTGATTATACTTTGTTCTAGTTGAATCTTATATGTTGTGTTAAATATTCCTTGGTGTCTACTGTTGCTCTTTAAGTCAGACAGCGAACTTTACTCAAAAGCAATACAATTCTGACCTGCCAATACACTGGCTTAGTTTTCAAGTCGTTTTTTGTCTTCTGTCTATTCATCTGACCCATTTATCAGGAAATCAAGCAAAAAGCATTTTTAAAGTCCCACCAGGTACTACATGATGTCATAAAAAGAAAACGAACCTTGGAGAGGGCACCCGGTAGGAACCCTTTGGTCCAGACAAGCAGCCAGCCTTGGAGACCCACGTGGAGGGAGGTGGGGAAAAATACCCAACTGCATTCTTCTCCCTCCCTCTACTTGGCTCAAATTCCATTTTATCCACTTATCAGTTATGTGGTCTTAGACAAATCTGTTAGCCTCTCTTAACCTTGAAATTTTTTTTTTTTTTGCACATTTGGGAGAGTGATAATAAAAACCTATTCCACTAGGTTGCTCTAATGATTAAATGAAAATGTAAATCTTGTAGGATGCCACCTGCAATACTTATTAAATAAACATTAGTTCCCTCACATTCCTTTTCCTTCCCTTCTCCACTTTATTGAGGCTTTACTGTCAGGTAAAAGCAGCATTTACAAACATGCGGAGAATCACAGTATTTTATCCTTCAAACGGATCTTAAAGGTTAAATCCCCTCCCTTCCAAATGGGAAAACTCTTTCCAGCCCACGTTTGCTTCTAATATGCAGAACTCATTTTAAAAAGAAGGTTACTCGTTCTGCTTTTATATATAACTTTACTTATTAAAAGTTATTTCTCATTTTGGACAGACATTTATCTTCAGAAAACATCTGTCCATTGGCTATACATACAGTGTCTAACTTTGCTGTGGCATGGAAATCTTTCTGGGTTCAGAGTGAGATGTGGCACTTAGGACACTGGATAGCCTTATGATCTTAAATAAATTAATTAATCAAATTCCCTGAGTCTTCCTCAGTCTAGGAAATGGGGGCAACAGCGCCTGCCCCACCTCCCTCCCAGGGCTTTAGGGGCTCTGCCTGGCCGCTCGCCATGCTCTTTCCCCCGACCACGCTTCAACATTTCCTTGCATAACAGCACCTCGGTTCTTTCAGCAGTTTTCATTTGAAAGTTTTAAAGGACAAGGAAATATTTATAACAGACACTCTTGAAGAAAAATGCCCATAAGGTAGTACTGGCAGGCAAGGGCCTTCCAGACAATGGGCAGCATGGAAAAAGTTGTGAATATGAGAATAAGTGCTCATGACGAAGAGGAGATGGTCTCAATATTACTAAGGAACAGCATGCCCTACCGAGAGTGATTTAGGGGAGACCTTGAGGTCCATCTAAGGAGTTTAAATGAGACACAATACAAAACAAGGACGTTTTAAAGGTTTTGAAGCTAGGGACAGGGCGTAATAAAAGTGACATTTAAGGAGAAGAAACTGGCCTAAGGAATGGGAAATGTGGAAGCCTAGAGGTAGAGATGCCAAATATATATCAGACAGTAACATGTGCGTGGGCTGCTACGGGCCTGCACTGGGGTGGCGATCATGGCATAAGCAGGTAAACACACTCAAGAGACAGTGCAGGGAACAGTTGACAGGATGTCCCCTCGAGATGGGGGACAGAGAACAAGAGGAAGTGTTAAAGGTAACTCCTGAGATTTCACATCCACATGCCTGGGAGAATGGTAGTGACTTTGACCAGAGGCCAGAAGGGTGTGAGAGAAAGAGACTTTTGTGGCATCCAGACCGGAGGTAGCAATTTCAGAGCCACCTGGAAGTGGTAACAGGCACAGTGGAGGTAAAGCCGCACTGGTGCTGCAGCTCTCGAGGAAGCACAGACACATGGGAGCAGATGGCCCAGTTTGGCTCTTGGGCCACCACCAATTTGCTTTATACCTTTTTGTCGTCTTTGGGTCATAGTCCTTTTCCTGTATCTCCATCATTACACTTGCACTGTAGTTTATGACTCTATGTGATATCGCAGGCATTTATGTACACCTTGTCCTCTCTCTACCAGACTATAAGCTTTCTCAGAGACAGGATCACGTCTAACTCTTCCTGGTATCCTCCAGTATGTCTAGAAAAGTGCTTACACACAGTGGGTGCAAATTAACATTTTAATAAAGGAGTGTGCATGTGATCCAGGAGCCTGAATTGGCCACACACTTAAAGAGATCTTGTGCTGAAAATGCAAACCAGGCAAGACGGCATTGTTAGATTGGTTTGAGACCTGCCACCTCTACTCCAGGCACACAGCAACGTGAGATAACATGTGAAAAGACAGAGCTCAAAAACAAAACCAAAAACGTTCTTAAATAAAAATGAAGCAATAAGGAAAGCAGTAAGGCAGGAGTGAAGCGGTGGGACTGTAGAGCTCCAGCTACACACGCAGGCAGGGGCAGCTGGAGGCCAACCCCCACACCCCTGCACCCCTGTACTGTAGCAGGGCCGAATGGCAAAGAGCATGAGCGGTGTTCTGTTTCCACTGCCGCAGACAAGCCGTCCCAACACTTAGTGGTATAAAACAACAACCACCCTACTATGCTCATGGATTCCATGGGTCAGGAATTTAGAAAGGGCAAAGACAGCTCTTCACTCCTCGATAGTGCCTGGGGCCTCAGCGGGGATGACTCTAAGGACTGAGAGTGACTTGAATGCTGGTGGCCAGAAGAGCTCGGACCGAAGAATCCATTTCCAAGATGGCTTCTTTGCTCACATGTCAAGCTGAGCTGGGATGGATGAAGAACAGTCTCAACTGGGAGTGTAAACCTCACTGGAAAATAAGGAAATGCAGAAAGAAAGAGAAAAGGGGCACAAAAGAACAAGTGTTGTTAAGAATGCAGGAAATAGGATAGACCACTGTTGGAAGTGTGGATTAGTCTAATTCCTTGGAGAGGAATTTAGTAATATCTAGCACAATTGAAAGTTCATATCCCTTGTAACTCAGCAATTCCATTTCTAGGCTAAAATCTTAGAACTTTTCTTTCCCTTACCAGGATGTTCACTGTATTATAGAGACGTTGTTTTATAAGAAACAACCACAACATCTCAATGGCATTCAAGACAAAACATTTATTGAGCTTGTGCATCTGGAGGTTGGCTGGAGGTTAGCTGATTTGGGTGGCTCTACTGATCTCAGCTGGGATGTTCACGGCCATCTTGGGACCAGCTGATACAGGCTGAAGTCAGCAGGCAGCACAGCTCTGTCTCCTGGGGCTCATCCTCCTCCTGGGTCTAGGGAGTTGCCCAGACACGTTCTGCTCCCAACAATGGCAGAGACTGGAAAGCACCAGCCCAATCACATAGGTATTGCTTCAGTCTTTGGGCACATGATGCCTTCCAACACTTCATGGGCCAAAGCAAGTCACATGGCCAAACACAAAGTTGAGGGGCAGGAAAATGTACTCTGGCAGGAGGAACTGCAAAGTTACATGGCAAAGGATGTGGACACAGGGAGCAGTGAAGAATCGAGGCTGTTGCTGCAATCTGCCACCCTCACTGCAGAAGGCCTCATAATTAAGACAAAAGAAGGTGATGTAAGCATTCAACAAAAAAGAAAATGGTAGAGTTTTCCTCCATCTAAGTGCTATATAGCCATGAAAATGAATAAACCAGGATGCCTGCATCAACATGTATAAACCTGAAAGACAAAATGTTGATTGAAAAACAAGCAAGTTACAAAAGGAAACGTAGAGCGTAAAACCATTCATGAGGGGCTTTTACACCTGGCCATAGTACGTATTAAGTATGAAATGTCCGATTTCCTTAAGCACTAAGTTTGACAGTTGATATCTCTGACATTTCTCTTTGACACTTCTTGTTTTATTTTTATTGTGCAGGTACATCCTCAGTTTTGCAAACACACATTTTGGCCTGTGATTTTCTTTCATTTTTTCAGAGCAATTTTTGTGAAACCATGGATAAGTCAAAAATTCATGTCATTTTCGAATGAGTTCCCTCGTGGAACCAATGCAGCACACACAGCCCAAAATATCAACGAAGTGTTTGAGAAGGATGTAGCTAATGAACACATAGTACATCGATGGTTTGAGAAGTTCTGTTCTGGTGATTTTAATTTTGAAAATGAGCCACATGGGCGACCTGAGCCCAACGTGGATAACAATGAGCTGAAAGCTATAGTGGAAGTGAATCCATCTGAACCTATGTGTGAATTAGCAGCAAGGTTTGACGTTACTATTCCAATAATATTGGACCATTTAAAACAAATCAGCAAGATAAAGAAGCTGGATAGATGGGGTCTGCATAAATTAAATGAGTGTCACAAGAGAAATTATCTTGAAGCTTGCTTTTCTTTGCTATCACAGACATAAAGGTGAACCATTTCTACACCGTATTGTTATATGTGGTGAAAAATGGATTCTTTTTGACAATCGCAAGCATTCAGCACAATGGTTGGATAAAGATGAAGTGCCGAAACATAGTCCAAAACCGAATATTCATCAAAAAAAGCTAATGGTGTCTTTTTGGTGGTCCAGCACTGGTATTATCCACTACAGTTTCATGAAACCTGGTCAATCAATCACAGCGGATGTCTACTGCAGCCACTTGGATGAAATGATGAGGATGCTTGTGATTAAGCAGCCGAGATTGGTCAACAGAAACAGGCCAATCCTCTTGCAAGACAACTCTCGACCACATGTCGCACAAACAACGCTGCTCGAACTACAGCAGCTGGACTTGGAAACTCTCTGTCATCTCCCAGAATATCACCAGACCTTGCACCAGCTGACTACCACTTCTTGCAGGCTTTGGACCACTTCTTGCAAGGAAAAATATTGAATTGTCAACAAGCTGTGGAAAATGCCTTTCGCTATTTCGTCTCCACTCACTCTCCAGGCTTCTTCGCTGCTGGCATAGACAAGCTACTGTTAAGATGGTAAAACTATGTGAATGGTTTAGGCACATACTTTGATTAATTGTACTGCTTCTTGTTTGAGATATAATAAACTGCACTTTTGATTCAAAATCGGACATTTCGTATTTAATGACCTAATATTATTCATGGATATATATACACATATAGTAAAAGTGTAAAACATGGATAAGAAAGATACACCAAAGCCTAAGGCAGTGATTACCTCATGGAGGGAGACAAAGTGAGCTTCAGCAGTAACCATGAAATTTCATTGCCTAATATAAAAGGTATGGACCAAATATGAGAAAATACTGTCATCTGGTAAATCTGAATGCTCAATCACATAGATGTTTTTTATAATAGTCTGGAGGTTTGGTGAGAAAAGAGTTACAAAGAGCCAAACAAATAGCTTTTGGCCCTAGAGCAGAAAAGATTGCTACAAAACACCAGGAGGTTCTGTCCATGCTGTCTGCCTACCCCACGCCCTGTCTATGTATTGAAACTGCTCTGGATATGGATGCAAAGGAAATTAGACAAAAAGGAATTACCAAGAATGAGCAAACTCCATTCCATCTCATTCTGGTCACTTGTGGGCTTCGGTTTTAAATCCCAGACACATGGAGTATTGCTTGTTTTTATGACATGTTTAGCTGTTTCATGAGTCAGCAAATCAAGTTACGGGGACACAGAATCAAGGTGCCTTTGTCGGGAGGACTGAGCTTAGAGGCAGTTATTTCACTCACTTTTTTTTTTTTTTTTTCCTTTTTAAATTAAACTTTTATCAGGACATCTCACGGTCTCTTTTCATCCTAAGGGAAATGAAAAGGACTGTTACGGAAAGAAAATAACACCCAAATTTTGTTAGCAAACATTAGGAAAATTTTCAATCATGGCAAGGAAAAACTGCCAGATGGCCTGGAAGTAAATAATCGTGTGTGGGGGGGATGGGAGGCAGGAGGACCACAAAGCTCTCTACTCTAAGCATGCGAGTAAAGCAAAAGCCATAAAAAGAACATTGATTTTTAAGTACTATAGGGTTTGATATTTCTTTTTTTAGCAGAGTTAAATTTACTGTCATTCTCTTTTTACTGTGGTATTTCGCTCTAAAAATGTTGTTTTCGAATTGAAATGTGCATGCATATGAAAAAGCATATAAAAATTGTACAATTATAACTTAAGTTTTCTAGATGGCCTTTGCTGTGGATTTATGGGTGGCTGTATTAATGTGTATTAATGGTAAACAGATGACACGTCTTTGAAATAGCTGCTTAATTGAAGAAAATGGGATTTTGGATGCAAAGCCACAAAGGGGCTAGCTAGCATATTTTCCAGAGGCACTCAGCCTGAAATGAATGTCCTTGCCAATTTGCAACATTGCATTCAGCATTAATCTGAATGGGTTTTCTATGGAATAGGTTTAGAGTTCTTAGCTGCGATTTTGAAGTTGCTTATGGTGGTTGTTAATAAGAGGAAAGCCTTCCTTCCCTCCTCTTATTCTTCTTTGTAGTTACTTATTAAATCGTTCCACTTCCAAAGTCCATCCTGCACTTTTCGCTCCTCTGCATCTCCACGGCCACCCCCTCCCACCCTCCTCCAAGCCACCCTCCTCTCCCACGTGACGATGAGAGCGATGGCTCCCCATCTGGTCTCCCCGGGGCCACTCTGGCTTCCTCTCTCTAGCTGTTCTCCATACAGCAGCAAGAGCAATCGTTATAAAATATAAATCTGGTCATACAATTCCCCTTTGAAAAAAAATCTTTTCTTCACTTACTTCCTGTTTCCCCTAATATCCTCTCTATGACGTGCAAAGTTCCACCTCCTTGCTTAGGACTCCAGGCCCTGCTCCTACCACTTCCCCTCCTCCAATACTCCCGCCACTGTGTGGTTTTTATTTTCAAGTCAAAAGATTCTGCGAACTTTGTTATGCCCCCAGCTAAGGAAATGTCATCCCCTGGCTTCTCTCTCCCCAGAGACTACCACTTACAACAATTTCAGCTTTTTCTTTGGGACTTTGCCCACATTTCTCTAAATGCCACGCTTTTAAGGCTACTTTTATTTTTGTTGTAAGCAGATCCCACCGAGCCTTGCTGTGGAAGATGGGAATTCTCCTCTTACACCGCTCTCCCGTGTCCTCCCCAGCACCCCTTCCCAATGCCTGTCTCCCAGGACGGTCATTTGATCGCTGTGGTTGGAGCGATACCCCGTGTTTATGTTGTTTTCGCTGTGTAAACATTTTTACTGCTGAGCCTTGTAGTACCCCAGGTCACTCTTTCTTTCCTGAATAACTTTTATTTTCCTGAGAGTTAATTGTCATTATTTTTCAACTGGCTTGATTATCTTATCACCAAATCAACCCTAAACTCTCCCTCAGGTGTATAAACGTCTTCTCCATACATTTAAATAATGCGGTGTATGTCAATTTTTATCTTCTTAAAGAAATCAGCCTTGCCCAGACTCCTGCATCTGGTGAGCAGCTGTCATCCCAGGGTCTGCCTTTTTTTTTTTTTTTTTTTTATCATTTTAGTGGAATTTCAGACAGAAGCCAAGTAGGTATTGTGTCCCATTTGCCATCTTTACCCAAACTTCCTGGCCTTCCTTCAGATTCATTCTAACCTACCTCAGGGCCTTTACACCTGCTGGTTTTTCTTCCTCCAATCTCTTCCTGGTCTTTTTCTAATTTCTGCTCATCCTTCGGATCTGAGCTTAAAGTTCCCTCCTTCAGAGCCATCCCCTGGCTTCCCAGTCAGTCATCCTTGCTCTCCTCTTTCATAATGTCCCATCCTTTTCCCTGGTAGCGTTTATCACCAGTGTTAGTGTAGTGCCATAATAACTTGAAATACTCATTTTGGGTTTTTTTTTTCCTCCACAACTTATATATGACCTTTTCCCTAATTAGACACATCCATTTATTCAAGGACACATAGGACTTTTATAGAGGGAGTGACAAGAGCAAGAAATTCCTAACGTTCAGTCTTTCAACTTCCAATAAAGGCTTATGAGGATTAAAAGGGCAGGTCAGGGAGGATAGAGATGGAAAGTGGGAATGATGCTGTAACCTGAGAGGAGATCCCCAGTGACCAGGTAAAGAAGGAAAGCACAGTGAGCATCAGGAGGCTACCAAGTCCCAAGCGTGGCCAGCACCAGGGAGCCCTGGGAGACAGCAGCAGCACTGCGGACAGGGGTGGCACTTAAAATATTCACTAGTGTGTAAACCTATATATACATCAAAAATTCAGAACATAGTCCCTCTCATTGTCTAAATTATCTAAACTAAATATAGTATAAAACTGCTTATCATGAAGAACACGTTGTAGCACAAGTCATTCATTAGCTCCTTCTAACAGTTTCCAAAGCATTGCTGGGGTAAAGAAATTGATGGGTGTGATCTCGTGTTTGATACCGCTGTAGCTATCCAAGGAAGATTCTCTGGGCACCCCGTGCCACGTCCTCCAGGCCCCTCTGGTCTCAGCTGCAGCCGAGTTAGTCAGTTCCCACGCGCACAGCCAGCATCCCACGGCGAGTGCCTGCGAGCCCTTTCCCTTCCTGCCTCAGGGCTTTCTCAGAAGCCGCAGGAGCTCACCCAGCCCTTGTGCAGGCACAGCGTGGAAGTGCCGAGGCGCGAACACCTCGGGGACAACCTCAAATCGTGGCAAACAGGCATCAGTGGGAAACAGTCCCCCAGACTCCCACCTTTGGCAAGACAGGTTTGGGGTGCATTGCACATGGCTCCTCGGAGGGTCCCCAGCAGGATCAGGCCTCAGCTGCCCACAGGGAAAACCTGCGCACTGATAGCCCATTCGTTGGCCTCTCTTCCTTCCCCATGTTATCCTTCCCACCCCTCGCTCCTGCTTAGTGGGATCACCTTCCAGACATGCTGCATCCAGGGCTGTGTCTCGGGCTCTGCTTTTGGGAAAAATGAAAACTAAGTTGTGCTCTAGATTATGTGCCCACCTGAGTCGTGGCTTGACAGTGGGAACTACAGCCTTTTCAGTGACCACCCCCCCACACACAGTAAGAGTCATTAAGTGACTGCAGGGTCCAGGGTACCTGACCGCAGGCTGCTGAGCTGCCCCTACTCAGCCCAGCTGTGTCCACTGCTCTCCAGTCCTCCGCTCCTCTCTTGTCAGCCTGTCTCATCCTGCAGGGCAGACCAGCCAGAGGGCAGGGAGAGAGGAGGAGGGGAGAACCCAGGCAGGGACAGATGAGGAGCCTAGTCAGAAGATGGAACACACGTGGAGGGGAGAACAGCAAGAATAGAAGAGGTGAAAGCAAAGAAAACACACATGGCGATTGTGGACGGCTAGGCAATGCTGGTCGCCTGGCATCACCCAGGGCCAGGTGGGGCTCACGCTGACACTTGCTCCGCATGCTGCTCTGGTAGGCACAAGAGTGGGAAGGCAGAGAGAGAATTAGCAAATGGGCTAGTCCTTGTGCTCGGAGACCAGGTGCAGGGAAGAGGAAGTGACAGAGAGAGAACCCACAGTGTCACTTTCTGGGGCAGTGGCCTCCCAGTCGTCGAAGAGGACTCTAGACAGACCTGGTCAGGGCCACCTGCCCCCAACCAAAGGATAAGGGGCCAGATAAAACAAAGGTTACGAAACCTACCAGAAGGATGCGCCCACACAAATTCCGGTCTGTGCAACTCCTTGATCGCTCCCTAGACCCGGACCCTGCTTCTCCCCCTGGGCAGAGTTAGGCGTAACTCTTTGGGGGCGTGCAGAGGAAGTCCTCCTTAGCTAGCTGCACAGTGCTCCCACCTCTACCAAGACTTTAGAAACTGGAGGCAAATTTCCAACACCCGAAATAAATACCCTAAAGTCCACAGAAGGTTCCACAGATCTGCACTCCAAGTGCCAAAGCCATAAAAGTGTCAGTGTTACAGTGCATGGGATTTCTGCAATAGATCCACATGTCCTGGAATGTATATTATTTATTCAATTTTACTGCATGTTGCAGTTACTTTTCTATTATTTCCCAGCCAGTATAAAAATATTTCCATATCTTCATAACTAGTGCAGCCATATCAATGCACCTTTTATCTCCAGGGTAGGCTCCCCATCCACAGTCACCTGCACAAGCCTGAGGCTAATCCAGGAGATCACCTGTCCATCCCTAAGACTTTGTCAGGCCTCATCCAAACTTCGGCTTACTCCACCACACTCTCCTCTTCCAGAAATAGAGGTCAGAGCCTTGTTTCAGTTTTCTACTTCTGCATAGCAAATTATCCCCAAACTCTTAGCTTAAAATAAACATTTATTATTTTTAGTGGTTCTCTGGGTTGACTGGTTTCAGCTGGGTGGATCTCACTTCCGGTCCCTCATGGAGTTGCAGTGGAATGCCAGCAGGGGCTGGTGTCACCCAAAGGCTTGACTGGGTGGGACATCCAAGATGGCTTCTTCACCTGCATGTCTATTCCCTGGCCTGGGATGGCGGGAACAGCCCAAGGTTGTCCAGGCATTTCTCTCAACATGTGGCCTCTCCACAAAGGGGAGGGTTCCTTGCAGCATGGCGGACTCAGACAGGTGGCTGGCTTATCTCACAGTGAGCCTTCCAAGAGACAAGGTGCAAGTCTTCTTCTGACCTGGTTTAGGAAGCCTCACAGTGAAACCTCTGCCGTAAACTCTTGGTTATAAGCAAGTTATAGGTTAGCCAGATTTACGGTGAGAGGATGACTATAAAAGTCTCAATCCTGGGAAGCACAACTCATCGGAGGCTACCTACCACTGGCTTTGATATTTAGAGGGGGCGTGGTAGGGAGAAAAGATAGGTAGGTAGGACCGGACAATAGTAAAACCCACCAACTTTGCTTACATATGTATTTATTTGTTGATCATGTGTTTGATTAATTCTGTCAAGACCAGAGGTTGCTGTTTTACTTTCTGTGAAGCACCAGTTAATCAATGTTTTAAGCTCTGCAATCCACGCAGTGCCCGTCACGCTTACTCAATTCTGCCGGTGCAGTGTGAACACAGCCAGAAACAATAAGCAAATGGACGGGTGTGGCTGTGCAAAGCTAAGCTTTGTTTATGATCACTGAAACTTAAATGTCTTATCATTGTCATGTTTCATATCTTTCTTCTTTTGATTATTTTTTCAACCATTTACAAATGTAAAAACCATTCTTATCTTCAGAGGCAGAGCGAAAACAGGCGGCAGGCAGGCCGGGGTTGGGCCACAGGCTGTAGTTTGCCAGCTCTGGTCTAGACTAAGTTCCGTAAAGGCAGGGACCGTGTCTGCCTTGTCCACTCTTATGAAACCTGTATTTAGTACATCCTAGTAGTGCTCAATAAATATTTAGTGAATGATGAATGGTTGATTTATAAACAAATTATAAAACCCTGAAGTAAGAATTTCTCTGAAAAGCCTTTAGTGTTCATCTCGACATCCAATCTTGCCACTTAAAACCTAAGTCCAAATTACATTTGCAGCCTTATTGGCATTTTTGTGGAAATATAGCAGTTATCAGTACACCCAAGTCTCACTTACCCAAGCTAAATGTGCCCAGAGTACCTTGAATAATCTGAAACTTCAATACTAAAGAGTGATGGAGGTTTATTGCCTTCTCAGCTCCTCAGAGAGACGCAAGGGCAGGCCATGAATCAGTGGTTTCATAACTCCTGAGCCATACATTGCTATGAAAGCACTAGTAATACGACACCATAGGATCCTAGAATTGCCAAAAGTTGTCCTGACAACTCTTGGTCAAATCTCCTCATTTCCCAGCCATCCTACATCCCTACTTGGATACCCAAACCACAGGCCCTGGTGCCAAACCAGTGGTCTTCCCTTTTTGTGCTCCAAGCTGCTCCTCTCCCAGCCTCCTTTTTTCTATTAATGGCACCAGCAGTCCCAAGGCTCAAAATTGGGATTTCCTTTTTCTTCTCTTTCTCCCTCATTATCCCATCTTCGCATTATTGCAGGCCCAATTTAGATCCTGTTAATTTCTTTCTGACTAATAAAGTTTCCTATTCTCTCCTCCCAGCCCCCAGAGCCTCTCCCACCTCCAGCATAGCCTACCCTGAACCAGGAGTAACTTTTGAATAGCATTTAATAGTTACTGCCTTGTTTTATAATCATTTGAGTAGCAGTCTTCTTAAAGTACAACTCTGACCATTGTCACTTACTTGATCCAAAACCTTTGGTGGCTGCGTATTGCCAACCAGATTAGACAACCTCCTTGGTCTTGCATTCAAGGGATCCTAACCCAACTTTCTAGCCTCATCCCTCACAGAGGGCCTATGTTTTGGGTAAAGTAGAAGAGACGGCTTATCTCCCAATATTTATGCTTCCCTTCCTCCTTAGAAACAGCACTCTGGGCTTTTACGTATGCCCCAGCTTGCCTTGCAATGAAATATGTCCATTTAACAAAGTTCTGGCTAATAGGAAGAAAGCAAAAATACCGTGTGCATCTCGTGGGAAGTATCCTTAAATTTTAGGGGGTGTCCCCTTTTACATATCTCCTTTCATACGGCCCAGCAGAATGTGGACATGATGCTGGAGCTTCAGCTGCCCTTCTGGATATGAACATAGGAGCCAACTGTTAAGGATGGCATCCCAGAACGAAAGAGAGGGCCTGGGGCCTTGATGGTCACAGTCATCCTACCAACACTGAACTCCCAACCTCTGGACTCGTTCATGTGGGAGAAAGATAAACGCCTAACTCATTTAAGCCTCAGTTATTCTATCATCTGTTCTGTTGTTTTGTTTTATCACATGCAGCCAAACTTAATTTTAATTGAAACCAGGGGCTACTCCTCATTTTCTCAGAACAAGGTCTTCTTTCCCCCTGACCTTTCTGTGCTCAGTGTTCCTTCTGCCAGCTGTATCCACCCCCTTTTTTGTCTCCATTTCTTTCTGCTACGTGTGTCTCTACTCTGCCATCTACCCGTTGTCAAGGGCCCTCTCCAATGTGTTCCACATGAGGCCTTTTTAACCCTAGAGCCTCCCACTCCTTAGACTCCCCCAACACTTTAACTCCCTGATGGTACGTCTTTCTTCATAGCGGTCATCGCTAAACCAGTCTGCATGTGTCTGCATGCGAGGGCAGACAGCCCCTGAAGCACCATGGCGTGCACATGGTAGGTGTTTGTTGGGACACATTTTGGGTGTCACTCCAGCTCACAGCAATTCTCCCCTGTTTGGGAAATGCCATTGCCCTATGTCCCTGCCTGCCACCACCATCATGTTTTCCTATATGGCTGCCCCTGGCCGTGGCTGACTGGACCAGTGATGGACACCTTTCTCCTCGCTGACCTGGAGTCTCTCTTGTGAGAACTGGAAGTAGAATTCTGAGGCAGTGTGTAAATTTCAGAGCTGTGGGCAGACATGTTTCTCCACGAGGGCTGGAGAATGATAACGTCTGTCAGCAGTATGAGAGGAGACAAATAAGAAACAGAGAGAGGTTCTGATGACTTTCCAGCTTCTGGGCTCAATCGTTCTAGAAGTCAGAATGTGTTCCTGCCCTTGGGTTCTAAGAGACACCTTTGCTCCTTATTATAACAAATATCTGCTTTTAATTTAAGCTAATTCTAGCTGATTATTGTTCCTTGAAACCAAAAGGTCAATATGTATTTGTGGAATTTTATTTAACTGACCTTGTTAGAGGATCACAGACTGTTCAGTGGCAAAAAGCAAAGGATCCCTTCAGCTGTATCAATTTGGTGGAACAACCACATGGGTTAAGAACTTCACGTGCTTCTTTTGCTTTCTCCCCTGCCCCCAATTGTGCCACCTTTTGGCTTCCTGCCACATTTGTTATCTGTGGTATTCACGTGACATCTATCATTCACTCACTCCTTTATTTTGTCAGTATCCGTGAGTATCTAGCTCCCAAACTACAGTGGCAATAGTGGAACATGGCCCTATCCCACTTGTCTTCCTGCCTCCAAAAGCTCAGTGAATCCACTGAAATGTTAGCTGGGAATAATTGGAACTATCACAGGCCAGTTTTTGTTATCTTAATCAGATTAATTTAATTTAATCTTTACCAAGATTGGGCTTATTTGGAAACTGAAGTCCACAGATAGAAAGAAAGGGAGAAAATGCTGTATTTTCTTTACCACCTAAAAATCCTGACCCCCAAAAAGAAGGAAAAAACAGAAGTGAGAATGTTGAAGAAAAATAAATTTCAATAAGTGAATAACTTTAGGCTTTAATATGAAATTCACTCTCAAGTGTGTTGTGCAATGGAACACGTACTCTTCTGTTTTCTGTGCTCAGCAGACAGCTGGAAACCCACACAGGATGCCAAAACTATGTGACCTACATTTGCTGTTAGACGGCATTTGCTAAAAGAAAATCAAAGATTCAGGATCTTTCAGTTTGAATTTTTCTGAGAGCGTTCTATGCACTGGATAAGAGGGTAATGTATGCATTTCTTTTTTTTTTTTTTTCATCCAGGTGTTTAAATCCATGTTAATCTGCTTGTTCATTCTTTAAAAACAAACAACTCTCACTGGAACTTTTTTTAGGTATAAAATATTCATCTATTGAAAGTTTAACTAATATACCATATTTCCACATCTTTGGAATGAAGCTAAGATTTGAAATAAACTGAACTTTTTGCATTCTGGTTTACATCTCCTTCTTGTTAGTATAGATAAAATAAATAGATCTAAATAATTAACATTGCAGTCAGATTCATTTTCTCCTCATGCAAATGGTCTGTGAGTACATTTTCAGGAGTCAAGAGCAAATGTTTAAAGGGAAATTCCACATTCCCACAGGATTCCCTGAATAAACCTACTCGGATTTGGCAACTAGCTCCTTATCGTGGGTATCAAGTTCATTTTGATAATTGTGGTAACCAACGTCGGGGGCTGAGCATCTTCTCTGAGGCCTGGTCCGGGAGGGATTTCCCTGAGAAATCAAGGTCTGTTCTGGACCAAAGTGTTCACACTCTCTGAACCTTAAGCCCCAGATAGATCA
>RJWJ010019640.1:0-32529 GCA_004363605.1 Indri indri | reverse complement strand
AAGACACCTAACAAATACCTTTACATAAGCAAATTAAACTGCAGTGGGCTTTGCCTCACAAGCTGAAGACTGGAGTTTTAAATTCCCAGAGGGGCAGGTTTGACCTCCTTCTGGCTTTGGGGTTCAGGAATGCTTGGATGGGTTATTTGAGATGGAAGAGGACTAAGGATCATACAGAGACTATTAATTTACTAAATGTTTAAAATACTGTTAACTATTTGTAGAATGCTGCCTAGAATTGATCCCAATATATATATATTCATGTTATCTATAATTTCATGCCAATATCACTTGCTGTGTAAATAACATTCAACATAGGTTTATTACTGAGTGTAAACAACTTGAAATCCCTGGGAATGATCACAAAGAAAGGGCTGTCTAGCTAAGATCTGGGAAACGCTGTATGACACCACATAGGAGCTGTATTGTTTACATAACTGCTCGT
This sequence comes from Indri indri, assembly GCA_004363605.1. NCBI lineage: Eukaryota > Metazoa > Chordata > Mammalia > Primates > Indriidae > Indri > Indri indri. Next base: position 32,084 of record RJWJ010019640.1, on the reverse strand, counting down.
GTAGTTTCACGTGACAGTTGTCATTCTCCTTGGGTGGCGATAAACTTATCATCACATAGAGGAAACCGATCTGGATAGGTAATGGCAGGAAAGAAAAGGTCACTTTGTAGATTTGCAACTATGAGCATTAAAAATAAAGTAAGACCCTTCTTAAGGGGGCTGCTTACCTTGCCAGCTTGTCGACATTGTTAGATCAGGGACACCGAACACTGTGTCTGAACAGAGAAGAAAAACAGCAGGATTTCTAAACAATGCTTTGGGGTTTTTTGTTTGTTTTTTAAAGTTTTACTTGAGTTTATTAGCAGCAGTGGGACTGATTTGGGCATGAAAATGAAGTGGTGCCCACAAGTGGGGTCCATCCTAGCCATTGTTAGCAGCATATGCGAACAATTGTCAGACACATGCACAGAGATAACCTTTATCTCCACTTAGCTCAAGGCTCCGTCCCCTCCTCTCCCAGCACATATTTGGGCCCTAGAGACTCTTTACAAAGGGATAAAATGCTTTGTCCTTGTTTGTTGGTAAAGTCACTCCAGAAAATGCCGCTGACAAAAGGGTTAGGGATGGGTTTCTTTTCACAGAGATTCTAAATGAGTACATAGACACACATGCAAAAAGTAGGATTTATGCCTCTGAATATGGCTCGCAAGGAGGGAGTAAACCTCCTGAATTTAGCAATCAAATTTGTTAAGGCTTCTCTAAAGCCTAAACTTCCAATTAACAAGCAAATCATCATCAGACAGCCAGTGAATGGCAAATTCATTCCATTCAACATCTTTTCAAAAGTGGATTTTGTGCACTTATCTCCATGAAAACCCAGCAGGAAGATTTTCCCTGGGAGTGCTCCTACATCTGCCTGTTTTTAATGACGGTAATGGCAAGCAATATTCTACAATTACTTTGGCGATCTCATTTCGAGCATGCAAATCATATTATTGAAGAGCCCAGCAAAAGCCATTTGTTCCTTGGAACCACCAGATAAGTTTTGCAGGGTGAGCAAATGCGACCTGGAGAAGGCCAAGCCCTCTGTCTCATAACCTCCACTGCGCAGTGACAGAATTTGCCCAACAAGTTCAGAAAAGGCAACCTAAATAGAAACATCAAAGGAGAGTCGAAACAAAATTTCATTCCTAAAGTGAAAGCCTTCTTCTTTTGGTGTCATTCATGCAAACGTTAGTTTTGTGACTTATTGATTAATTAAAAATAACATCATTTAAAGAAAAATAAACAGAAAGAAAAAGATGCACACTGGTCATAAAGTTGGTGGAGTCAGAGCCAACATCCTGTGCAAGAATGAGAACTTGTTTAAGCATTGCAGTGGTCCTAATGCCTTTTTCCATTTTTTCTGTTTATATTTTACTCATCCGAACTATAATATAGTCAGGAAGCTCAGTTTTATTATACATGTATTTAAAGGCAGTGTACATGGAGCAACCTCCTACTTTTCCCACATAAAGGCCTTTCTGTCTGCCCCCTCCCTCCTCCTCAAGACACTTACTCACTTCCTGGATGCGGTAAACACCGTGATGCTCAGATCTGCTTTCAAGAACAAAGAATTGTCTACCCTAGCTGGTGAGAGCACTGTTGGCAGACAATATTCAGTTTTCAGCCTCTTTGGAGATTGCCTCAACCTCCTCTTCCTGCGGTGTCAATGAATGATCAACGAGGGCTATAAAGCTTAGCCTTCTCACAGAGACTCACACCAACCTCTGAAAGGGCATCCCATCTTCGTAGCTCCCTGAAGGGTGAGCTGAGGCTGTATTGAGACTTCGTCAAGGCTCAACTTCTCCCTCTGCCCAAACCTGCTTCTTTCCCATCTCTTTCACAAGCACTGCCCCCAAGAGAACTCCCTGCTAAACCCCAGGTACGAACTAATGTCTATCTCAGAGTCAACTCAACACGAGACCTTGGGAGAATCTGCCATTCCTCCATAAGCACTTTACTCTTTTCGTGTATGATGTGTGTTTTGTTAAAATGCCAATACTTGGTGCTTTTTAAAAGCCATTTATACTTTAGTGTGAATGAATTTAAGATTTTTTTCTATGGAAAATTTCTTGGATAGAAAGAGTAGGAAATGATAGTCATGGTAACAGAGGGAAGAATATATCTGCATCAGGACAAAGGCAGAGAATCAGACACGCGGGGACAACAGAGAATCTCTAACAGCCTTGTGTTTTTTTAGGGAATTTTAGTTAAGCTTTCTTAGTAACAAGTGACATCATCTTTCAAGAATGCGGCAGGAAAGTATGCCACTTTAAGAAGCCTTTGGAGGCTCTATGGGATATGCAAATTCATAGACATACAAGAAGATCCGTGAAGGGCAGCCCCTCTCTGAGTTTGGAACTCATGGATAGTTACAGGAATTTGGTAGCAGTAGCTTTCAGATTGCCAAGTTACCACTCTGCCCTTGATATGATGTGGGTCTTTACTGCATAATATTAATATCTCTGTCCTGTAACTATCGATTGACCTCTTCTTCATAATGCGTGTTTTCTCAGTTTTTGTTTCTTTATAACTTCAGCTTGCTCACAACTTCACATGGCCTCGATTTTACTTTACAGATTCTCTCTAGGCAGATTTTCAGTTTTAGCTCTCTCTGCTGACTTCCTGGTTCTTTCTCTCCAACAACTTCTAGAAGGAGAGTCTGAAACCTGCTCAAGATTTCTTCCATTGGCTGCTGGTAAGCTCGTGGACTGGCTGCTCTGTGGTCCAGTCACAACCCCAGGGTAGCCAATTGTCTATAATTTGAGGGACTGGGGAGTAGTGATGGATCACTTGACATGAGATGTGAGAACTTCAGGCTATTCCGTTTGGGTTTGGGTTGGGGTTTGGGTTGAATTTCTCCTTAGGCAGGGCTGTAAGTGCAGCAAGTACCACAGTCTGTCCATCTAGCACACCATCATCAACTTTGCCTCTGGAGATTTTGGCCTTAGGAAATATTTCTTATATGAACATGTACGCTTTGTAATGTTTTACCTTTTAGATGAGGTGGCTTGCCTTGGACGACTCCATTTCCGCTCAAGCTTTTCTGAGAACTATCAACTAAAGAAAACCCAACTGTATCAAAAGCTGGATTATTGCAAAAAACCCAGAAATCTTAAGTAATGGTTCTTATTCTCAAAGATCTTACATTTTTCTGGCAAAATGAGATACATGCAAAGAAAATAATCATAATGTAGAAACATTGATAAGTGATGCAATTCATTTAACAAACACATTATGCAAGGTTTGCTGTTGAAAAGGCAAAGATAAACCAACAGATGACTTCTCTTCACTGGCTTACAATTGTAAGGTGAGGGAACAACCTTTCAGACTGGGATGATCATGCAAAGGTAGAAATTGGGGATTAATGGAGAGAGACAATTTCAGTAAGCGACAAAGTTATGGGAGGATATTCCAAGCCTGAGAAACTTTGATCTAAGACACATAGAGGGAGAACTCAGCTTATTTTTATAGAATTGATGAAGAAGGTAGAAGGGAATAATGAGAGATAATACTGCCCAGGGAAAATGCCCTTGTTAGTGCATCCACACTGTTAAGGAAACCTTTTGTAATAGGTTTTTTTTTTTAATCCAGTTCTATCTACTTTGGATATCAAAACCTTGGCTCCAATCACGAAGAAGCATCCTACTTCAGACAGCTCCTTTAACACCCCTTGGGAAGGTTCTTTAACTTGGGACTTCCCAAGAACACATACAGGTTAGTCTGAGAGTAACAAAATATACTCCATGATATTTGAATTCTCTTAATGTACTATTCATCTAAGTTAAGCAGAGAGAATATCATAATCTATATATGGAATATAACACAGTTCAGATATTAATTTCTAGTTAATTCTCCAGGAAGGAATTAGTGAGGAATTTTAGCCTATTACAATTAAGATTCTTTTTTTTTGCTTAGATCCAGTCTGAATATTTTAATGTTCAAATTCTGCTAATCTTTTTCTGTGCCTTTGTCTCGTGGAGTTTATACTGGATATAATTTCTTTATATTGGGGCCCTTTTCCCATAGGCAGGAAGTATCAATTGCAGCATATATAAAAATGTGCAAAGTTGTCTTTGGGCAAAGCAAGGCTTAAGGGGGTTTGGCTCCTTTGTGACATGTTCTACAAATGCTTGACATTAGACTGTGTTTCTTTTTGTTTGCAGGTGCCACAGTTCTCTGTTGATCCCCTTGTTCCAAGTGCCCTGGATTCTCCAGGCAGATGCCCATCTGCTTTGTCCATGTGTGTAAATGAAAGGGAGGGATGTTTATGTTTTGCCTTCTTGTAAAAAGAATAACTCAAAGATTGGCACCCACACTGCTAACGATTTTAAATATGGACAGCATCCTTCCTCCTGTGAAATTCTACTAGAAATGTCCTTTGCTGCAGCAGCTCAGGACCATTTGTGTTCAATTCTTTCAATCCTGATGTCTTGAACAAAAGAGACCATCATTAAATATTTGTTGACTTGAATAGAATTTTCATCTAAGGAGTAGGAGATTTTTTTAATGGAAAGGTTGTTTAAGCTTTCTAAGCAGAATATTTTATGAGGCTTTATCTGGAAGCACCCAGCAGAATGTACTAATAATAATAACAATATTCATAGCTAACACTTAATAGCAGTTATCATGTGCTAGGTATTGCTTTGAGCATTTTACCTATATTATCTCATTTAATTCTTATAACAATCTTATGAAATAGGTATTATTACTATCCTCATTTTACAGGTGAGGAAATCAAAATGCAAAGAGTTTAAGTTCACGCACACAGATGTGAATTCAGGTATCTGGCTCTAGGATGTATGCTTTTTAATGGACAAAGGATACTTTAGACGCCATTGAAATAGTAATGATACGAAGTGATAATGGATCACACATTTGATTTTTCCTTGTGAATCTATACACCATACATAGCCAAATAACCCAATGATTTGTTGTAAACACTTTGATTTTAGAAGACAAGGGCTGTTGGTGTTAGTCTAAGGCACTATGTCAGCATACGAACCATGGTGACAGCCTGCCCACCACAGCAGTCCGCAGACATATCAGAATGGCTTTCAGCATCTGTCGCTTTAGTCTTCGAGCATCTGATACATTCTGAGTGGTTATAAGACAGTCATAGAGCAGGTTCTTCAGTCATCACTCATAACTGATTTCTTAAGATGTGGAGAGTCCGCGGGGCATTAATTCCATTCTTCTGAATGCAAATTCACACAACCCACTGGTTTGTCCTACCTTTCTCTCGCACTCTTCTGAGAATTTCCATAGCAATTCTCCAGAGTCTCCGAGGAATAAGAATAAAAAAAGAATTTGATTATAGAAGGAAGGTAACTGTGAAAGTATAGGAGTAAATATTGTTGTTTTGCTTCTTCCTTCTTCTCAAGACTTAGAACTAAAGACATACTCCCTTACATTAGAAGCTACACTCTAGTTGAGAAGACAGGAGTATCTGAAATGCCTAAGATCCTCTGAGTCAAAATCATAAAGGCAGAAAATGCAACAGGTTGATGACCACAGACAGCCTGTCCATTAACTCAGGCATGGGCTAATTAGGCACAGGTCAAATAAAGCAGGTGTGGGTGTACCAGTGACCAAGCCCTGAGCACTAACTCGACAAATACTCATTGACCAGCATTAAATGGCTCAAAAAAGAATTTCATGGCACTGACTTACAGCTTTTTATCACTGGCTGTTTTTGGAAACCAAGTTGGAGAAACATCATTCTTTCCATGTCTAACTCTGAACTTCTGACTGTTTGACAGTGATTTTAATTTGGTCATCCTGTGTCTTGACATATGCACATATTCATTGTCCTTGTCTCTTTATTCTGCCATTCCTTTTGTCAGGGGTGGTCAGGAGCTGACCTGGCTTTTGGACTCCCTTAGGCTAGAAAATGATAGTATCTTATCTGAAGACATAAGAATATGGAAATCGGGGGAGAGTGTAGGGTAGAAAGTAAAGAAGGAAAAGATTTCACTAAACCAGAGAGGAGAATCTCAACAAATTGCCAAGCTATGATGATACAAATAGATATTGATAGTCAGCTTATAGGGCTAAGAAGGCAAGCAGTCTGAGAGGAAACTGGGCAATAACGAGTAAATGGCTCTCTGTCTATGGGTGGCCTTTTTCTGATGGCTGTGCAGGGAGCAGGGTGAGGTGTGCTGGCAATTTTAAAGAATTAAGAAAATGGGAGCTATCCCTCATAAACCGGTCTCCTTTCCTCAAGTTACTATCTTTGGTATTATTCATTTGCTGTTTATTGTTTGCCACACTGTAATTAGTGATCTTTCACATGTATATAACTCTATCGTAAACTCCTGGAGGGCAGGAGTCTTGCATAAATCTTCCTTGTATTCCATGCAACTCATGAAAATTGTCTTATACATCTCAAGGTGAATATTTGTGATGGATAGATCAAGACAGGTCATTAGGGCTCACTGCTGCGAGCTGTCTCTAGCTGCTTTGAACAGATGGTAGTGGTTTTGCTCACTTCACATGGACATAGTATGAGAACAGGAACTATCCCAGGCATGGCCAGGAGGTGAGCCTGAGCCAACAGAACTTGGACTCTACGTCATGGATGCCTCAGAGCACTGTGGTCCATTCACAAAAGGGGACGGCTTCTATCACTAGGTAGCACTGAGAAGGCATGCTAGGAAAGGCCCTCTTGGCCCATTACCATTATAATATGATAAAGTATCTTTAAACTTAAACCCATCTCTTTAATAGTGGTTTTGTGCTTACCTAAAATTGATTGGCAAATATCTCATTTTTCTGGTTACACCAGAATCATAAAGTGGATAACTGGGGCCAAAAAGTTTATTATTTAGGAAGTTTTTCAATTTATCCGTTATTATCTTATTAACTAAATAACTGTTTTATATCCATGGAGTTTTTGAGATCTTTACTAAATACTTCAGCCCATACTGGAATCTCTCTGATGTGATCTCATGCAATACAAATTATTTGAACCTCTCATTTTGGAATTTGATTATATGTAATTGGATCTGTAGTATATTTTTATCTTGTACATTATAGGAGATGGCAAGTAGTATATCTTGTACCAATTTTATAGCCCCAGAATCATCCAGCACAGAGATTAAATAAGTACTTAATGTATAGTTTTTACATTAAAATAAATAGCAAGCACAAAGTAAGTTGTACCAGCCTTTACATTTGTTTTGAAGGCTACACTGAATTAATGGCCTCCTCCCATTTGATTGCATGCTTCTCAAGGGCTCTCCATCTGTTCAGAATAATATACTCTTTAATTTTAAGGCAATAGTCTCCAAATAATGCATGTTTAATAAATATTTATGGCTTATGATGACTACAGCTTTTAAGATGAGGGACTACATAGAAACAGTACATTGAATATAATATGTAAAGAAATAACACATTTAGCTAAAAAAAAATGGGAGCTTTAGAACTCAAGGAATGGTAATGAGCAGAGGGACTTTCTTGTCAGTTGGTTATTAATTCACAAGTTTCAAGGCTTTACCTTCGGGCAACCACCACTCTTTACTTCTATGAGTTAGACATTTTTGAGGTGGGAGAATGTGGAGATGTTGGCCAAGGGTTACAAATTTTAAGTTATAAGACAAACAAGTTTTGGGGATCTAATATACAGCATGGGTGGTGATGGACATGTTAATTTAATTGGGGTAATAACTATGCAACGTATACGTACACATCAAATCATATTTTACTTAAATCTTTGTCAATTGAATATTTTTAAGAGGCTAAATACAAATAGCTTAGAGTGCAATGCCATCAAGGAGATTTTATAGAAGATCATTTTTATGTATTTTGAGTGGTACTTGTTCTGCATCAAATGGATTTTTTATTTTTAAATAATGACATTCAATTATTCTTCTAGCCCCTTAATACATTCTTTGGAACATAATAAAAAAAAGTTATCCATTAAAATCAAAATAAAACAAAACAACAACAACAGAACATCATTATCTTCTGATGGCTGCTTCATGGTCTGAAAAGAAGGTTTTTGTCTAACTCCTAGCTAAGATTTGTGTGTACAGGGTCAGGGTGGGGTATGCACAGCCATCTCTTTAAAGCTAACTTCTTAAATATCACTACCAAAATGGTTGCCATTTTTCTGAACCCAGTTAGCATTTCTGTGAAACATGAAAATGTAGTGTATGTTATGCATTTCCACTTATTGACAAATTTTTCTTAAATTACGTATGCAAAAGCCCCAAGGAAAGAGGTATTATGCTCTCTTTCTTCCTACCTAGGATAAAGTTTGCATTCAATAAGAGTTAATACCTTACTGATTGCCTGGCCACTAATGTCTGGTCATAGCAGAAATGAATGCTTCATGAAAGAGTCAACATAGAGACTAAAATGTTAATAAAATTGGAACTCTTCTGTCTTTTAATTTCTACTTAGTTCTTTCATGCAGTTGTAGATGGCTTGACTAGCTTCTCTCCCTCCCTAAAGTGTTTTGAGGCAGACATTAAAGCAAATGGATTATTCTTGAAATCCAAACTTCTCTACATCTCCTAGAGGTGGTTCAGTAAGCTTAGTGCTAGAGCATCAGGGCCCAGCTCCTCCCAAATATGGCCACTGTGCCTCTCAGTTTCCCTAGAGTAAGGACCTTCAACTCCTTAAAGCTGTCAACCTTATACATTTTAACAACATTGATGAAAGCCACCAAACAACAATGACAAGTCCCTAAAATAGATTCACAGGATTGTCGTGGCTAAGAGCTGGGTTTGCTAAAAATAAAGCTGCTTCTTCTCCCTCCATCATCCTTTTTCTGCTAGCCTATAATTAAAGTCCACATCTGAAATTCTTATTGAGCAGCAAAGTCCCATGAGTGATTGGCATCTGGCATCCAAAAATATTCTGCAAAGAACAGTGTTCTCAGTGGCACATCTGACAGGCTTGGCTCACTTTCAGTGCTCCTGGCTTCCTGATGAGTGGCAAACCAATGGATGAACAGGAAGATTGCTTCTGTCCAATATCAATCAATCAGTTGGTTCTTCCATCAATGACTTGAAGCAATTTCCCATGCCTGCCCTCACTTACCCCACACTGGCACATGAGAGGAGAGGAGTGATAGGGGAAAAATCAGCCTCACTAATTGGAATACTTTTTGCCTCTGCCAGCGCTAGGAGAAAGGGACCCAGCTTAGTTGGGAAAATGTGGTTTCCCTGGTGAGACGGAGAATTGCACTTGCCTGCTGGTCCAAGTAGCATTAGTTTTTGCGTAGAAATTCCACCCAATTAAACGACTTTTATTTGAACCCAAGATTTGCGGCCTCTCTGAAATGGGGGGATTAATTTTAGAGAGCAGGGGGAAAGCTTTTCCCATCATCTTGTTTTTCATGCTTGTGTCATTTGCATGAGGATTAGACAATGTGAGAATGCACATGGGTTACTACTCATAACATCCTAAAAAAGAAGATGTTGGACAGTGAGAGGTGGTTTTTCATCTGAGCAGTCAAATAAACCTAATCATATGAATATACAATGAGATAAAGCACCAATCTTGCAACTGAAAGGTTTTATGATTTTAAGTAAACTTACGCTAAACTCTTATCATAATTGCAATTAGGAAGGGCAGGCCAGTTTCCTGCTGCTTGTGCTCACATTTGACATGTGAGCAGTATGAAGTTAGATGCCTGAGCTGCATTCTTGATTTGCATTATTCTAGAGTTGCTATTTGCAATGTGGCAAATAAAGAGGTCATATAAAGTAATGCTAACTGTTGAAAACAAATATATTATTTTTCTGTATTTGCTAGAGACAGCCAATATTTCAACTGTTTATTGTGTAAAATTGTTAGTATTCATTTTATTAAATAATAGAATGGACAAAGGAGACCCAGATATCTAAGAATTATAAACTTAGAATGGAAGAAATGATCCAAATGTTTTGAGATCCATGTGATACATTTGATGGAATGGGAGCTGGTAACATAAATTTCTGCAATTGATTAAAACCCATTTCCCAGATCTTGCTTTGTTATTGTGTGTCAAAAGGGGAGAAACAAAATAGCAGTCCTGATGGAAATAAGGCATGGAGGTGATGGTGGAAGTGAGCAGAAAGAGAGTGAAATACTAGCTAGAGGTGTTTCTGTAGAAGGAACTAATGAACCAATACTATTGACAATTTGTACTTCAGCTGAATCTTTTGGTAAGTTTCAAATAGCCTTTAAAGATATTGTAGACAGCAATACTTGACAGAAATGCCAAAGGCAGTTGCTCACTATTGCAAAGCCTGTTTCTCTATCCTTAGACTACTTGGAAGAAGAACGTTGGAGCTGGAGAAAGCACCTTGGATATGCTGTATCCTTTTTCCTCAGATGGAGAAGCTGTGACCAAAGGAAGTTAACGGATGGATGTAAGGTTCCTAGCTAATTATGAGAGATCCAGAAGACTGGAATTTGGCCCCTTGGACACAGTTAAAATGCACTTTATGGGTTGACCTATCCTTAAAAGTATGCTCTTGAATGAAATAAGAGGAAAGAGGCAATGTTTTGCTCACTTTGCATCAGCATCATGAGATACCACCATAAGTACACTGGGGGTAGTTGAAACTGGCTTGTTTTTGTCCTAGAATCTCAGCTCATGAGATCCAACTACTAAATTTTCAGGAATTTTGTTAGCTGGTTGATGTCATGTTGGAAGCTCTAAATCAGCCATGGTGGAGGAATTTTAAGTAATTAAAACCAACTCATGAAATGAAAAATGCAATGTTTGCTTGTAAGTGTACCAGGCCAACATTATATGCTAAAAGCCTGTTCAACATGGAAGAAACACTTAGTGAATTACACTCCTTTAACAGATGCTTATAAAAATGGCACCATCTATTAAGGACCTAATAGAGCAATGTTATTACTGAAGAGATAAACCCTGATCTGGAAATAAAGAGAGCTGATTTCCATTCTTCATGCCAAAGAAAGAACATGTCAGTCTCTCTTGAAGAAGCCTAGGAAGGAATTCCAGAGACAAATTTCCTAAAGCAGAAAGTTCAAATCCATCCCTGGATGGCTCTTGGTGTCTTTGTCAATTGGAATGATATTTATAGAATTAATCTATTTTAAGGCTACCTGGAGAGACAAGATCGTAAGATACCCTACAACAGAAAAAATCACCCATAGCAAAGATCGTGGTGTATTCAGTGGTGAGCTGGTATTGGCATGTACTGGCTCAAAAGGCTGAATGTGCACATATCTTCTCTTTGTCCTCTGTTCTATCACTGTGGAAACTTGAAATCAGCTTTTATTTATACCATAGAAACTGACAAACACTACAAATCAGGTTTTGGCGTGTTTTTTCCCACCCTAGGGAAGGATGGTTGTTAAACATTTACCAGCGCATCACTGGATATTATAGTACACTAACATTAAAGGCACAGACAATAGCAGATTATTTTATTCAGAAGGGTTTTTAAAAATTATTTTTAAAAATTCATTTCAGCTAAATTTATAAGTATAACCTAGAGACACAGCAATGATAAACCTATGAAGCGAAACCCTTATAGGAGAATGAGAGAATTCTCTCACCCGAAGATATAAGGGGATTTATTGAAATAAAGAGTTAGAACCAAAATCCAAAGAATTGAACTGATATTTAACATAATTTATTTAAGGCCTACATTATATCTGCAACTATTATAGGTGCTTCAGGGAATGCAAAAGATGTACAAGCTTGCCATTAGAGAGCTTAGACTTTAACTAAATAGACAAAAACCCCCCAAAATATTAAAGGGAAGTACAGTGAGTACCGTAAAAATTGGGAAGAAAAATGTTCTGAGTGTTGAGTAGAACCAACAGATAGGGTCCTGGTAAAGGTGAAACTGGAGCAGAATCTTAAAGTAAGGACAATAACGTTTGGGGCATAGAGAGGCGATTGCAGACATGGTCCAAGGTCATGCAAGCAAAAATTCTACAGGAAAATCTTTATATCTTGACACTTGCAGGTGCTAAAATGGCAGGCATCTGGTCTCTCTGAAGAAAAAGCCTTCCTTGTTCATTGTGCCACTGTATCTTTCAACCCTTTTGGTTATATCCTGGAAATGTATTTGCTACACTGCAGGTGTAGAGTCTGTTAATAGACCTTCATGGCAAAAGTGGGAGGGACAGCTGGGAAATAGTAGCAGATAGAGTGGGTTACAGAAAAAGGAAGGGAGAAAGGAAGGAACGAAAAAGCAGAGAGAGGGAAGGAGGGAGGGAGGAAGGAAGGAAGGAAGAAGGCAGAGAGAAAAGAGGGTAAAGAAGGGGAGAATCAAAGGAAGAGAAGCAGAAAAGAATCAATTACTCAACACAGGACATTAGGTGAACCAGCCCTCATGTATCACATCAGGTAGTTATTAAAACATCACTACATCACTGGGGGCAGACATTGTCCTCATTTCACAGATGAAGAAGCCAAGGCTGAGACAAATGAACTCTAAAAATTGCAAAGTTACTAAAAGTGGAGCTTGGTGTCCAGTCCAGCTTCTCTGGCTTTAGATCCAGGGCTCTTGCCACAATACCACATACTCTGGCACTTGATTTCTTGAAAATTCCAGCAGTTTCCCTAAAGCATCACTTTAGTTAAATGCCAGTAGGAGAGGGAAAAACATCACATGCAAGAAAATGGCAGGGGGAGTTTGAACCACCTGTACCCCAGGCAACTAAATATTTAACAAATGGCTTGGTCGAGTACGGAAAGAGTGTTCTATGTTTGGGTAAAGGTCAAGGTCAAGGTCGTGAAGGGGCTGTGACTCCTTATCTAGCTGAAAAGACACCAAAGGGAGAATAGCCATGTGTTATGGAAGGAAAGAGTTTACAGTCACTGAAATAGAAGGAGACAGAAGAATCAACTAAAAGGAAATAATGAATCCTTAGCATTTGTAATAAGTGGTGCCTCTAAATCTTTCTCAAATGATAGAGCTACTGCAAGTTAGCTCACCAGGGACCCAAAGATACTTTTGACAGAACTACAAAATCCCCTGGTAAAGATAAATGGGGTGTAATTTAAGTAGTCCCAAACTTTCCTGCAAGCTTCAAGATCACCGCACATTGTTGGATCTGTTCACAATGGCCTGGACTGTATCCCAAAAACACCAGCGGGAGAGGCTCGAGCAGACTGGCCAGGCTAGAAAAGGAAATGAAGCCATTTGGACTTGGCTGAAGCTATAGATGGTCTGACAGTTTGCAATTTATAATTTTTTTTAAGTGCTTTTAACATTCTTTATCTGCCTTTATTTGCTCAACAGCCCTTTGCTCAAGTTCACGCTCAGCTTACCACATTCAGTGAAGCACACAGCAGTGGACAGGGGAATTTAATCTAGAAAGCAGCCTGACTTGTCTCCACAATGTAGTTTAGCTTCCAGGGCTGTGCTAGCAGGATGCCTAAGCAGGAGCCCTGTCTAGGTCAGGTGGCCCGAGAGCCCTGCCAGCATCCCTAACAATGCCTTTTAGGCAATGCTGTCAAGCAGACTCCCATCTCCTTAATGGACAGCAATGAGCATTTTAATAAAATGAAGTTCTGGTTGTTTGGAAGCATGAAGCCTAGTAGAAAGGAGAATCTGATCAGCTTTTGCCATGGCTTTCATAATTGTGAATCCTTCCATCTGACTGCCAGTGATTCTCCATCCCAGACATTCAGAATAGATCATCCTCACTTCAAGCTGTCTCCGATGCATTGCTCAGGATTCTTTCAACCTGCCTCGTAGCTTTCAGGTGCTAAGATGGCAGGCGTCCAGTCTCTCTGAAGAAAAAGACTTCATTGTGCATTGTGCCACTGTATCTTCCAACCCTTTTTGTTATATCCTGGAAACCTATTTGCTTTTTAACTGCTGCCACATGCTGGGAAAACATCTTTATCGAGCAGTCCTCAATGCTATGGCTTGAGTCCTTTTCATCAGGGGGCCTGTAAGTCTCTAGCTAAGATGAAAAGTCAGAATCTTTCTGTCCACCTGGTTATCTTTATGTCAAACCAATCTGAATGGCATTGGTCCTTGTGCTGCTTTGTTGCTGAAATTTTTCTGGAATTGTCACCGTCTTCCCAGAAGGCACAGCCAAAACTATTGGCAAATATTCCCAAATTAGAATTCTTTATCTCTCTCTCTATATATAATATATATATATAAATATATAATGTGAGATATGTATATATATCACATTAACAGTATTCTACAAGAGAGTCTTTTCAAATATAACAAAGAAACTCTGGGTTAAACATAACCATAAGGATGGATACTTGTCCACATTGCCAGAAAATCTCTGCAATTTCTCTCCCATACTGCCTAAACTTTCCTTTCCCCTGCAATGTATAAAAGAGCTTGATTTCCACTGACTACAGCTTAATTTGGATTCTAAACATACCCTGTGATTCAACATATGTATTTTAAGCATACCTTTTTAAAGTATGAATAATCCTGGTATGATCAAGAAGATATCAGTCATTCGTACCATAGGTAAATTTATTTAATTACATCACTTCCCTCCTGACAGACAGTAGAGCTTAGCTATGTTGAGAAGTGTGGCTAATAATGTGAGGCAATTTTGTACCCTGTGACCAACCTCTCTTCATACGCGTCCTCACCACTCATACGCACACACTATAGTAACTATGTGTGGTAATGGATGTGCTGATTCATTTGATTGCGATAATCATTACACAAAGTGTATGTATATCAAACTGTAATGTTGTACACTTTGAATATATACAATTTCTGTTTGTCAATTATATCTCAGGAAAGCTGAATAAAATCATGTGAGACAAAGGAAAGAGGAAATTAGGAAGAAAGCAAAAAGCGATTTGGAGAAGTAACTCTCTGTGAAGGAAAGCAGGGAAGGATTATTCTGGTCTGTACGTGAAAGTAATGATAGCATCTGCCTTAGGTGTGATGTGAGTATTAAATGATATTATAGGAGGCAGTTAGTACAAAGTCAGGCATGTAGAATGTGTTCAGTAAATATTATTATTATTATATCAGTGGCTATTATTATTGTTGTGTTTATGTAAGACAACCTTCATCACTTTCTTCTCTGAACTTTCTCATGGCTAGTACTTTACCAGCAATTATGTTTTACATGTATGCTATTTTATTTCACCAACTAGTGACATAAATCCCCTTCATGGCAAGGTGTAGCTGTATACAAAATTTCTGAGGATACAATAGTCTTACTCTCACCTTATCTGTAATCAGAATGTGCCTGAGCAACAGTGCCCTGGTCTCCAGCTAGGTGTGTGTTTTTTTCAGGTCCTGAGACATCTGCAGTAGGCAGAGAGCATATATGACACTCATCAGATGCCAAAGGGAAAACCAGCCTTACCATAAAATTAAATTCAGTTCTTCTGTATGATGATTGGTGTCAATGTCTTGCTGCCTGATCTCCTGGATTCAGGATATACATTTACTGTAGCCATAAGGGCTGCTCTTATACCTTTGAAGACTTGAATTTTGCTTCCAGACCTTTAACTTGCTAATGCTAACATATCCCAGATGCCTAGCTGCTCACTTTGAAAAAGTAAATGCAGGGGCAAGTAGTAAAAGAAAGATTCAGCACCCTCTGCTAAAAATTTTTTTGTGTGTGGTTATTGATTTTGACGGTATATGGCTGTATTCAAGGAATTTCCAGTTAGATTCTGCAAAAACATACCTTTGTGCAAATTTTTTTTTCCTGGAATACCACTGGCTTTTTATTTTTTAATTTTTAAAAAAAATTTAAAAATATTAAGGGGCCACACACATTTTTGTTACATGGATACCTTATATAATGTTTTAGTCAGGGCTTTTGGTGTGTCCATCACCAGAATAGTGTTCATTGTACCCAGTAGGTAAGTTTTCATCCCACTCCTCACCCCCTCCTTCCCCCTTCTTGGTTTCCAATGTCCTTTATGTCTCTTTGTACCCATATGTGCCCATAATTTAGCTCTCATGTACTAGTGAGAACATACGGTGTTTGGTTTTTCATTTTTGAGATACTTCACTTAGGATAATCGTCTCCATTTCCATACAAGTTGCTGTGTAAGACATTATTTAATTCCTTTTTATGGCTGAGTAGTACTCCATTGTGTGTGTGTGTGTGTGTGTTTGTGTTTGTGTGTACTTCAAATTTTCTTTATCCACTTGTGAATTAATGGGTACTTAGGTTCCACATCTTTGCAATTGTGAATTGTGCTGTGATAAACATTTGAGTGCAGGTGTCTTTTTTATAAAATTACTTCTTTTCCTTTGCGTAGATACTGAGTAGGGGAATTGCCAGATCAAATGGTAGGTTTACATTTATTTTTTTGAGGAATCTCCATTCTGTTTTCCATAGAGTTAATGGTGATGTGCAGTCACACCAACATTGTAAAAGCATTTCTTTCTTGCTGCATCCATGCCAGAATCTATTGTTTTTTGACTTTTTAGTAATGGCCATCCTGACAGTGGTAAGGTAGCACCTCATTGTAGTTTTACTGATTAATTCTCTAGAATAGGTTTTCCATGCTTTGTGCTTTTTCTTCTGCTCCCTCAGGGATATCTATAATTTGTATATTGACTTGTTTTACATAGTCCCATATTTCTCTGAATGATTGTTCAGACTTGTTTATTCTTTTTCTTGTATCTTTGACTAACTGGATTAGTTTGAACGCATTGTCTTCAAGCTCTGAAGCTCTTTCTTCTGCTTGGTCTAGTCTGTTGTTAAAGCTTTCTGCTGTATTTTATAATTCCCTAAATGACTCATTTCTTCACGTTCTGTTATATTCTTTCTTATATTGTCTATCTCTTTAGTGGGTTGTTCATATTTTTCACTCATGTCCTGAAACATTGTTTTGGTTTCTTTGTTTTGTTTTTCAACTTTCTCTTCAATTCCATTTATCTTGTTTGCCATCCGTATTCTGAATTCCATTTCTGACAATTTGATAATTTCCTTTTGGTTGCATCTGTTGCTGTGAATCTATTATAATCTTTTGGGAGTGTCAAACGAGCCTGTTTTTTCATGTTCTTTTGCTGGTTTCTTCTCATCTGAAACCTCTTCTCTCAGCTAAGGGCTGAGAGCTTTGTGGTATACTTGTTCTCCTTTTCTGGGAACTCTCCTACTTAGTGAGAAGGAAAAGAAATCCCTAGATAGTACTTTTGTGTCCTACTCCAGAGGATTGACCTAGCGACAATCCTCTTGAGTGGAGGATATTCACTTGGATTAGTGGATTAGGCCCTGGGCCACTGTTCAAAATGTGCGTGTGGGGCTGGGCAAGTCCTTCTCCATGGAGGTGGGTGGCATGACCCACTTGGGCAGGTCATGGGACTTTGGCTGGAGCCTGGATGCCTCAGGCAACTGCAGCCTGCAGTGGGGTGTGTTGCAGAACCTTAGTGAGTGCCTGGGCAAGTCACAGGACTGCAGCCTGCAGTGGGGCAATTTGTGGGACCTTGGCAGGCACCTGGGTGGGTTGTGGGACCTTGGTGGATGCCTGGGCAAGTCATAGGACTTTGGCCAGTGCCTGGGCAGGTTGCAGGACTGCAGCTGATGGCAGGATGGCCCCTCTGGCTGCAGGGCTGTGTCACTTGTGGCTGGTGGGCCTGGGGCAATGTGTGGTGCCCCACTGTGCAGTCCTGGTGTCTGTATCTCTCTCTTCACCTGGGTCTGACTGGCAGTTGCTGTGGTGCTACTCAGTTGGAAGCAGTGGTGTATGGAGATGGCAAGACAGCAGTGTCAGCTGCTGAAGGCTGGTAAGTGCCTGCTCTGCTAAGATCCCTGGGAGGCAGCTGGTAGTAGGGGTTTGGGGGTTGCATGGCACCCAGTCACAGTGTGTGTGAGAGTGTCTACCCTCCCTGCTCCCTCCCCGACCTGGAAGCTGTTATGGGGAGGCAGCTAGAGTGGAGCCTACTACTCTGCACACCAGGTACTCTGGGGCTCAGAGTGCAGATCGACATCTACTGCAGCCATCTGGAACCAGAAGTTGGCAGGACCCCACTGTGCCCACTCTATGCTGCTGCACAATCTCCAGGCAGCTCCCTGATCAGTTCAGAAGCCTGCTGTGGTAGGGGAGCCTCTTCACAGCTTGGATTTCAGTGTCCACTGGGGGAGTTCAAAGTCCAGGGGATCACCCCTCTAACCCTTCCCCGTGTGCTGATGCTTCCCCCAGGTACCTTCCAATCTTGCCAAGTGAATCACCCTGCCTTTCTCCCCCGACTTTGGGTGTCTCTGGTTGCTTCTCTGGGAGTTCACAGTATTTTCTCCAGGAAGGTCCATCCATACGTCAACCTCTATCTGCAACCTTTGATCCTCTCCTTGAGAGTGGTGAGTACAGACTGCTTCTAGTCTGCCATCTTGCTCCCCACTTTGTGCAACAAATTTAATCTCTTCCTTAGCCTCTTGCCTTTCACAACTTGAAGTAAATACTTTGACTAGCACTCTGCCCTGAATGACTGGTAAATTATGTGAGCTCAACCTAAAAGGAGGAGAGGGAGCCAGAAATTGAATCTATTGAACAACTCCCCCCAGCCCTGCTCTGTTCCCTAGGATCTATACCCCAAAATCCCAGAAATAGGAGAATCTTTATGGAAATTTATAGGTGGTGTCTTCAGGGGTGCTAATGAGGATGTATAATTCATCTGACACTCCAATGGATACTGGAAACTCAACAACTGTTGCAGGGATGTGCAAAGCGTGCATTTAGGATGTTTGTTTTACCCCAGGTTTTATAGTAGTTTCATCTGCTGCAAGTGAAATTGTGCCTCTGCTAGAGGAAATAGTAAAAGGATTTGGAGACTATCTTTCTGCATTCCAGTATAGTAGAGAGAATGAAGCATTATTAAACTGAATTTAAGAAGTTACTGATGAAGGAAACCAGAGATACGATAAATCTGAGACAATGTAGGGAATTGGATGTAAAGAAATTACTTTGGTTGGAAGAGAACAAAGATGATATTTAAACACAAATATACAAAATATAATTGCCAAAGTCTCTGTTGAGACTTAGCAGGCAAGATTTATGAATGAAAGGACGTAATTTGTTCGCAAGATAGTTTAATAGAGAAGAGAAAATGTTTTATAGCTTCAAAATGTCTGTAACTAGAAAAATCAATAAAAATGGAGCAGTAGGCATGGCAGCATTTGAACGAAAATAAGAGGAATTATACACAGAATCTGTGGTGAAGCAAGAATATGCTGCAAAACTCAAGCAGATGGAAAGACATAGACAATATTTTTCAAATACATATCACAGAATGTCTATATTAGGGATGGGATGCACATACATATGGGATAACTTACTTTGCTAAAGTGGAAGCTACATACTTGATCTAACATGCTAACTATTTAATTTTTGTCAGAAGTTAAAGGAAATTGATATTCTGGACTATTTTTGATTTTAAAGAAAGTGACAAGAACCTTGGGACAAAGTGATCATAGCATCTCGGAATTCATAATAAGGAAGAAAGAAAGTCAATACAAAACTAGAAGAAGTACCCAATGAGGCAGGGTAGGGATAAAGTAAATGTGTATCAGAATCACAGGCAATGTCCTGGTAAACCACACAGACATTGCTCATGCTTAACTGATAATATCTTTAAATTTCTGGAATGTGAAAGGGTGGAAGAACGACTCTGAGGATGGGGTCATTTTCTTGTGGAGATTCCACAATGTGTGCCCTTTCTCTGTCACTGATCGGATACACAGCAAGCACTTGCTTGGAGAAACCCAGCTTTAGGCTCAACCAAAAGAAACAAGTGCAATGACATCAGCAATAGGTTTCATTAGAGTCCAACTGGGAGTGCAAGTTGGAATGATTCACTTTTTGAACTTTAAATACCATTGGGCTTTTTGTTCTAACCATTCAGTAGGAAAATAGAACCCCAAGGCAGAAATATTGGATCTCTTGCTCCACAGCCATGTTGGGACTCTAGCTTGTCTTCTCTGTTTGATCATATTTGTAACCAGATTTTGTGGAGCTATTTATGCCAGTTACAAAAGAAATGTGACCTTGCAGAAAGGGAGATGATTTGGGCAGATGGTTGGTTAACTAGGTCTTGGCCATATGGATTTTGAATTGCTGGTAGGGCATCTAGTCAGAAATGGCACTGGACAAGAAAGAGAGTCAAGGACAAAGTTAAATCCAGGAAGAAAAGCTGTAGCTGTTGTTGCTGGTGGTGGAATATCAAGAACAGGAGGAAGTAGAGTCAGAGAAAGAGATGGAAAAATAATAGAGAAGAAACGAGAAGAGTCTCTTGATACTATGAACTAAGCAAACATCATTAGATTGGTACTGAGGGAGTCATGTGGCTAAAGAGGAGATGAGAGAGTCTGAAAAATAAAGTTACGATTATACATTCTGAGCATGAAGACTCATTTGGAGAAAATGTAACTGTGCTAGTTTTAAAATCAGATGAAGCCCAAGATTAAAAGAATAAAGAAAGAACACATGACTAAGAACAAATGCAAAAGAGAACCATGAAATTATTTAAAAAGAAAAAGAAAAAGAGAATTTCAAGAAAGCTAAATCCCAGGATAAATTGAGGCTCACAAAAGTAATATTTTAAAAAATACCATACAGGATTTTTTTAATGTTATATACAAATCAAAGGTAAGAAAAGAGCAGTTATAAGGCTTGCAGAAAAAATAAAAGGGAATAAGATATCAAAGAGACGATCAACCTTTGCTCAGCATTTGTTTTACTTTCACATTTTCTTACCACCAGAATGAACCTTCCCCCTTTAGCCTGAGGTCTTCAGTCTAGTGACAAACCACTGTCCTTGTTTCATGGTGATCAACACCTCTATTGTTTTATGACTCCACAGATTTTTTATATGTATAAATGTATATTTGCAAGTATTCAATATCTTTGATGTACATTTCTTTAGATCCTTTACAGATTAAGGTCAGTAAGTTGATATAGCTCAAGGTCACCAAGACTGCAATAGCTTGAATATTGCTTTGACCTTTATGAATATGCACCACACTCATTTTAGGCTTAATTTTTCTTTCCTTTCTTCTTTACATTTAAGAACTAAAACCATAGGAAAAAAACACGAGTTCCTTATTTTAGTCTGAATGTGATCTGAAGGTAGTTAACCTTGGGAGGAAGGTAGAAATGAAGACAAACTTTCCTTCTGGCCTCCTGATGCTTCCACGTGAATTGATGGATCCCTCAGGATGACTGCGACACCATGACAAGTGTGGAGGGAGAAGTTATGCTGAAGCTGACATTCACGGGGTGTATTAATTATAAGTATCCATCTCCCTAGTGAGCATGTCCTTTTTTTGCCCCAGGAAGCAAACCGACCAAGAATTTTACTTTTGATGGAAATGAAGAATGTTTGGAGTTCTTGTTAAGTTTCAATACCTTTAAGTTAAATTCATTTTCACATTAACTTTAAAAGATCTGCGTAGCTCAAACTTATGTATAAAAGGGTAGGGGTGGGAAACGTACACTTTCTATTTCTCATGGAACTGCACAGAATTTGGGATGAACACAAAATTCAATTAATTTGAATGGGAAAAATTTTGACTTTATTTTGGTGGCTTTTCAGAGACTGAATTCCTTAGTATAAAATTAAGATTTTCTCTCTATTAGCAAGCTGGAGGAGTGTTTCTTTGTTTAAACCTTGGATGACAAATGTGTTCAGGATTGTGATGCCAAAAAGAGAAAGAAAAGTTGACTCGAGGTGGTCATTATCACCTCTGTAGCATGCAGCTGCAGAAAGAGATGGTGGGTTTGCAAGCACTACCTGAGCAGGGGCACCACCCTCTTGGAGATCGTGAAACCATGGTCAGCTACCTCCTAAAGAAAAACAACTGTGTATGAGAAAATCACTCAGTTTGGCTGTCATGTTTTGGGCCAAGCTATAAAAAGAAAATGGCGTTGACAATATGTTCATGAGGAAGTTCTATGGCAACAAACCACATAAGTATTTATTTAATCTTCTTACACCATTTGCTGATAAGCAGACACAGCCCTAGACAGTGTGTCTGGCTAATTCAGGGGAACCTTGTTGCATTTTTCTCAACAGGTTCATTTGCATGAGTTGAGGGCAGCCAGCATTTCCCTTGCACACACATATTTTTGCTCCCCTGATTTCCGTATCTACTAGGGGCTCTGAAATTATCATTTTACTGAGTTGATCCTTTATCCCCTAAGTGGACTTTTGTTGCTGCTCCTGTTGCTGTTATTGTTATTTGTTTGTTTCTTTCCAGGTAGCTTCCCAAGAGCAAAAAAAAACAACTTTTCTTAATTTGAACATGAACTTTTTTTCTTATCTGAAACTACTTTATAGCCTTTTTCCATTTTTAATGAAAGCAATTATCTCAAGTGAATAAGCATATGTAAAAACTTTGAGAAGTAAGCCAGAAAGATATTTCTATTCATTTTTAAACAACCACTTTTCAGGTGTTTTCTATTTATCGGAACAAACATAAAAACTGCATGGATTTTCCTGAAGTGGTAACTGACCATTTTGGATTGCAAGGTCCCTATTCTCCAACATTTTATCTAACTGTCCATCATTTACTTGTAGCACTTAATTTTGCTTCCTTTACAGTTTCAATTTTATTACTATAATGTTCAGAAGCTCAGGAGCTATTTTATTTTAGTCAAATGTTTTCCTACTGGAAAATGTCACCACGTAGATAAGTCACAATAAGATCAACTCATGAATATTCACAGAGCATATTTTGAGTACTGTATTACCCACTTAATGCTCTTTTACTGTCTAGATCACCCATATTCCTGATTACTTTCCACCATTAAATCCTTAATTGATATTTAAACCAAGCAATTTTTCACAGTAATTCTTGCCCAGTCTAGTGTCCTGGTATTGCCACTTGATATTACATATGACATATAATTCCCTCTCCTTCTCAAAATTTATGTGCGATTCATTTCTTGCTTTGCTTTTCAAGTAAGGATGTTTTAATGTTTTTCGAATTCATTGTCCATATTTTACAAGAGAGAATTCCAAGCTGTTGGAAAACAGATTTTAATGTAGAAGTTCTATAACATTCCCCCTTCACAGGAAAAGGTCTGTGTTGTTATAATCACACTCAAAACCCTTCATTTCTCAATTTAGAACAAATTATTTCACACTTTGAGATTTGTTATACTTCGTGCTAGACATATAGATAGACCACTTTGAGCTGCTTTTTTAATTCTGTGGGAGGTCGTAGAAGCTGGTAAATTTCTTTCTCAGAAATAATATTTAGCCCTAACCACTCTCTCCCCTACTTTTGTTATATGGTTTCTTGCTTGTTACCCATTAAAGGTATAAAACGTCTTTATTAAATGTCTGCAGAAATACAACATGGTGTGTTATATATTTTTTGTTTAGGTTTTGGTTAATGTTTTTGAGGGTATGCAAACTTTGAGGAATCTTGGCTGTGTTGATGCAGGCTATATCCAGTCGAGTTGAACTTTGTATCTTGGTCGTGGGACATCTTTAAAAAAAAAAGAATTTTGTATACTGCCTTGTGAATGGGAAGCTTAAATTTTTTTCCCTTTAAGTTCAAAGATTAATCATATAAAATTGCCAAGTTCAATCTGTTTTGACCCAGGAAAATATGGGTAAATATATGTTTTGATCTTTTGGGGATATTCAAATTAGCACATATATATGATTATGTTTATTTATTTATTTGAATAATTTGGGTAGTTGTCTGTCTTTTACAAGAATGTAACATATTCCATGATCTCTATCTGGTTTGAATTCTGAATTCTCATTTTGAGTTCTAAAGGATAGACTCTACTGCACTGTTTGATAGCTTCAGTCATTTTGATCCAATGGGTCAGTCTTGACTTATACTCTACGTTGGGATTAGGGGAATGCCTGTTGTAGTATATAATAAGCTTATCCCATATTACAATGAAAACATCTCCTAGAGAGGTAATAAATTAAAAGATATAGTCTATTTATTTTCACTTTTGTGGAAATATATTTTTAAAGGTATATGAGATCATGTTCTGTTTGATGTCACACAGACCTGAAATTTGGCCCTGAATCTACCAGTACTTTGATATATGTCTTCGAGCTAGCTACTCATTCTCTCTGTGCCTCAATTTTCTCATCTATGAAACACAATAATCATACTGGTGGATAAATGTTAACCTGTCCGAGTCTGTTCCCTTTCAAAGCAGTGGGTTGCCTTCAATGCTCCGTGGAAATCAGCATGGGTCAGTGCCATATGTCAAGGTTTAGAGCCCAACAACTGCTGTGCCCTCCTCTATCCATCATGCCATGAGAGGGGCTGTGCTTCGCCAACCAAGGATGCTAATGTGGTGGATCCTACCATCTCAGTACATTGCATCCACACAACTACAAAGCTTGGACCCCAGATTGCAACTGGGGAGAGTCTAGTACTCTCTCAAATCTTGAGCACAAAGCTTCTGGAAAAGCGCTGAAGCTAAAATTTTGCCATGTCTCATTTCTGTTTGTATATTAGCCTCTAATAATGGCAGCAGAGGGGCATTTCTAGTCATGCAGCTTATAATCACAGTCCCTCTCCTGGCCCTGATATGTCTCTGTGCAGCTCTGAAATGTAGCAGGGGAAGGGCAAATCCACACACCTACTTCTCCTGTCTCCATAACTTTTCCCTAAAGAAAGATGTTCCAGAAGTTTAGAACAAAAATCTTAATTATCCAAAGTCACTTTCTTTAGTGTTTAAATTCATCAGATAATTGCTCAATTATCCACTTTGTTGTGTCTGTGTAGATATCTTGGCTCAAGTCCATTAACCAACTAATGTACACCAAAGATGAGAAAATTAGGAGATTTTGCCTATGTTGATATTTCTGTTCTCAACTCGGTGGTTTGTCTGTATCACTGGTGTCTGCTATTCTCATTAGAAGTGATCAAATCGAAGTAATGTTTATTGTACCCAGCAAATGACTTAAAATAGGTTTACATTTACTCTTTGGCTGCCAGCTTGAAGAAGCATTGTTCTATATTGAGGGAAGAAAAGTAGATGTCCCTTTTAATATTGAAAGACATTTTAGTTAAAAAAAAAAAAAACCCTCATTTTCTGTTCGCAATATAAATACATGCTATATGTACCCAGAATAAATTGTGTCTCAGGCTTTGTTTCTCCTCTGGAATTAATGATGCCATTCTTTCATCAAAATCACCTCTACCTACTTCCTGAGATGGTCTAGAAAAGCAGAGGCCAGCACCAGTGCCTTTAGCTGACCAATTGGTGGCACCTCGTTTCTGTGTACTTCTATGCGAGGTAATGCATAAGATGACTTTTACTACCTAGCATTTCTTTTCCTTTCTGTGATTACAACTCTGGCTTGGCTAGGGTTGCCTAACCTGCTACATGGGGGAATTTTGTGCCTAGTGTGGCACAAAAGATCATGGCCTTTGGAGTCAGAACCCACATTCTATCTTTTGCTAGTTAATTCACCATTGGCAAGTTATTTATCTTCTTTGATTATCATGTTCCTTATTTGTAAAATATAGTGTCCATCTCACATTCTTTAGGGTTAAGTGTGTTTTTGTACAAAGAGCAGCAAGCACAGTGCTTGACATTTTTTGGCACCCTATGATGGGCATGGCCATGCAGTAATGGATTTATTATTTGGATCCACAGGTGCCTAGCTTGATAATTACCTAAATTCCTTCTGTAATGCCTACTTTTGTTTCCTCAATTCTTGTCTCTTTAGCTACTGAATATTCTTTTTCTAGTTTAGTGCCTATATTATATTTAGATACTGGATGAAGAGTTGGTTGGTTGGATAGACAGATAGATAGAAAAACAGAAGGATCTCTGACAAAACCCAGTTCAAAGTTGACTTTGAGGAAGAAGGGTAGCAGCTAGAACTTCTTTCTAGGCTTTTGGACAAAGAAGGACTTAAGGAAAATATTGTGTAGGCATCTTGGTGGTATGGTAGCCTGTGTTAGAATTCATTAATATCTGTTTCTCTCCTTGAAATTGAACTTGCCCACATAACTTGATTTGATCAATGGAATGTGAGCAGAAATGACCTCTGTGACTACCAGGGAAAAACTTTAAGATGCAAGCTTGACCATTCATTTATTAAAAAACCTGACCCTCTGATCATGAAAGCATGAGTTGCAATGGTGTCTTTATCAGCTTGTGTCTCTGAGTGACCACAGTGATTGAAATCTCCTACTAACCCATGATGGACATGTGGCGTGCATGAGAAATAAACTGTTGTTTTAAGCCACTGAGATTTTAAGGATGTTCCAATATTTCAGCATAGCCTAGTATATCTTAAGAGATACATACCCTGACTCTTCCCTTCTAGTCCAAGGGCTCCAACAATTAACAACACGAAACCTCCTTACGGAACCCTAAACAGTAGGAAGGGGAGGTAGAGAGTAGAAAGGGTTAAGGCACAACAGGAGTAACAGGCCCAGAGAACATAAGGTTGTCTGCAGTTTTGTTTTAACAGATATTTTGGGTTAACTGTGCATTTTACGTCTCTTCCATTACCTTTTCTACTCAAGAACAGTTAATAGCCACTGTGCCAGGTACCCTAGGACAAACCTGAAAAGCAGGCCAAAGGAGCAACTTTATATTACCATATGAGCAAATGGATTTGATGAGCCATGCTATTACCGCACAGAGCAACACAACACTGGCCATTTCATTCCCTTTAGGATACTTAAAAGTTGTAAGAAGGAAAGAGTATAAACATAAGATAGTCTAAAGTCTTTATGTCTTAAATCGTGCCATAATGTTTTTATGTTTACTATTTTGCAATCAATAATAGAGGAATTTTGTCATTCAGTGTACCTAATGTAAAAAGAACAGCTATAATTAGGTGCTATTTTTGTCATTTTTCTTGGTTATAACAATGGCACAGACATGTTAAGAGATGGGCCACATCAGAGAGCTGGACTTGGGTTGAGCTTCTTTTTTCTCAGTTGCCTAAGGAGGATCTACTAGTGATAAATGGTCTGAAAGAAGTTCCAGTTCTTGTTGTATCCATGAAATATTAATAGTAAACTTAGAAACCAGCATAAGTGATATGTGATTTATTTTTATTGATATGTAATTCATATACCGTAAAATTCACCCTTTTACGGTTACAACTCAGTAGTTTTTACTATATTCACAAGGTTATGCAACTATCATCACTACGTAATTACAGAACGTTTTCATCACCCCAAAAGAAACCCTGTCTTCATTAGCATTCACTTTCCATCGCCTCATCCCCACAGCACTAGTGACTACTAATCTTTCTGCCTCTACACATTTGTCTATTGTGAACATTTTATAAATATGGAACTATACATTATGTGGAATTTTGTCTTTGCTGTTTTTTTTTAACTTAGCAGAATGCTTTCAAGCATGTCCATTTTGTAGCATGTATCAGTACTTAATTCCTTTTTATTGCCAAATATTAATTCATTGTGTGGCTATACCACATTTTATGCATTCATCAACACTTGTGTCATTTCCACTTTTTGGCTGTTATGAATCATACTGCCATGTATACTTGTGTATGTATTTTCATGTGAATATATGTTTTTAATTCTCTTAAACTTATCTGGGAGTGGAATTCAGGGTCATATGACAATTATATGTTTACCTTTTTAGTAACTGGTAAACCATTTTCCAAAGTGGCTTCACCATTTTACCTTCCTGCCAGCAATGAATGAGGGTTCCAACTTTCCACATACTCACTAACACTTATTATTTTCCATCTTTTTGGTTATAGTCATTCTAGTGAAGAAGTATCTTTTTGTGGTTCTGGTTTGCATTCCCCTAATGACTAATGATGTTTGGCATCTTTTCACATGCTGATTGGCAATTTGTATATTTTCTTTAGCAAAATATCTCCTCAAATATGTGGCCAAGTTTTTAATTGGCTTGTTTATCTCTCTTTTTATTATTAACTTATTTATATATCCTATACATTAGACCATTATCAGATATATGATTAGTAAATATTTTCTCTAATTCTTGGGTTACATTTTCATTTTCTTTTTTATTTTTCTCTTTTATTTATTTATTTATTTTTATTTCAGCATATTATGGAGGTACAGACGTTTAGGTTACATATGTTGCCCTTACCCCCCCTCCCCCCGGGTCCGAGTTTCAAGCATGTCCATCTCTCGGATGGTGTGCATTGCACTCTTTGTGTATGCCTATACCTGTCCCCTCCTCCCCCTCCCCCCTGCCCGACATCCAATAGATGTTATTCTTATATGTTCACTTATGTGTTGATCAGTTAATACCAATTTGATGGTGAGTACATGTGGTGCTTGTTTTTCCATTCTTGGGATACTTCACTTAGTAGAATGCATTCCAGCTCTATCCAGGAGTATACAAGAGGTGCAATATCACCATTGTTTCTTAAAGCTGAATAGTACTCCAAAAGTTTTTGATTTTGATGAAGTCCAACTTAACCATTTTTTTATTTTGTTGGTTATGCTTCTGGTGTCCTATCAAAGAAAGCATTGCTTAATTCAAGGTCACAAATATTCACTCCAACATTTTCTTCTAAACATCTTATAGTTTTAGCTCTTGCATTTAGATTTATGATCCATTTTCCATTAATTTTTGTATATGATGCCATGTAGGGGTCCAGCTTCATTTTATAGTTGTTTATTTTGTTTTGTTAAAGAGACTATTCTTTTCCCCACTAATTGCCTTGGCACCCCTGTTGCAAATCATTGACCATAAATGTTAAGTTTTATTTCTGAACTAAAAATTCTTTTCCAGTGATCTAGATATGTATCTTTATGTTGATATCAAACTATATGGATTACTGTGTCTGTAAATGTGGAAGTATGAGTCCTCCAATGTTGTTCTTTATCAAAATTGCTTTGATTATCTTGGGCCTCTGAATTTCCATGTGAATTTTAGTATCAGCTGGAATTTTGATGGGGGTTACATTGAATCTGTAGATCAATTTTAGAAATCTTATCATCTTAAGAATATTGTGTCTTTCAATCCATGAACACAGGATTTTTCCATTCATTTAGGAAATTAATTTCTTTTATCCATGCTTTGTGGTTTTCATTGTGCAAGAATTGCACTTGTTTGGTTAAATTTATAACTAAGTATATTATTGTTTTTGATACTGTTGTAAATTGAATTGTTTTCTTAACTTTTTTTTGGATTGCTCATTGACAATGTATAGAAGTGCACTTGATTTTTGTATATTGATTTTGCATTCTGCAACCTTGTTGAACTTGTTTATCAATATGAGTTTTGTTGTTGTTGTTGTTGTTGTAGATTCCTGCAAATAGATGTGACAGTACTTCTTTCTCTTCAATCTCTATGCTCTTTGTTTCTTTCCTTGTCTAATGTTTCTAGCTAGTAGCTCTAGTACCATGTTGAACAGGGTGGTGAGAGTGGACATCCTTATCTTGTTGCTGATCTTCAAGGATAAGCTTTCGGTGTTTCACAATTAAGTAAAGTGTTGACTGTGAGTTTTCTGTAGATGCCCTTTAGCAAGGTAAGGATATTCCCATTCTGTTTCTATTTTGTTGAGCAGTTTTTAAAATCATTGAAATATGTTGGATTTTATAAAATCTTTTTCTTCATCTATTGAGAATATCATGTGGTTTATTATGTCCTTTATTCTATTAATATGATATATTACATTGATTTTCATTTGGTGAACTAATGTTGCCTTCTTGGGATATATTCTACTTGGTTACACTGTACCAGCCTTTTTGTACATTGCTAGATTTGGTTTGAAAGTATTTTGTTGAGGATTTTTGCATCTTATTTATGACGGATATTGGTCTATAGTTTTCTTTTGGGGGGATGTTTTTGTTTGGTTTAGGTATCAGGATAATATTGATCTTGATATAAGTTGGTATGTTTTCTTTCTAATTCTATTTTTGTATGTGTGAAGGATTGCAGTTAATTCTTCTTTAGTGTTTGGTAGAATTCACCAGTGCAACCATCTGACCTTGGCCTTTTCTTTGTGGGATTTTTTTTATTAATTTAATCTCCTAATTTGTTATAGGTCTATTCAGATTTTCCATTTCTTCTTAAGTCAGTTTTAATAGTTTCTTTCTTTTTATGAATTTGTTCATTTTATTTACATGTAGGTTACCTAATTGGTTGGTATAAATTTGTACATTGTATAACCTTATAATCCTTTTTATAGGGATTGAATCCTTTTTATGAGGTGGTAGTAATGTCTCCTCTTTTATTCCTGATTCTAGCAATTTGAGACTTTTCTAATTTTTTATTTGTCAATATAGCTATAGTTTTGTTAGTTTCATTGATTGTGATTAGTAATATTTATCCTTAATAGGAAATATAGAAATTTTGTTGACTATTCCTTGTGACTGCCTGTCAAAGTCCAACGTATTCACCTATTTCTTTATAAAAGTAAATTATTGATTATCATTAGCTAACTATTTTTCTAAAACAGCTCATAAGTTATTACAGGTGTGTTCTCTGTGAATTAAGGTGAAAATTTCCAAAATTATACCTTAAATTTATATTATTTCTTGGGTATAAAGATTAGTAAGTTTTATAAAGAAGACTTCTTAACTTTGTCCCCTATCTACTTTTTTAAGTTACAAAATATGTTATGTCCATTTCCAAAGGCTAATAATATGAACTCATCTTGATTATCTGTGTCCTTGACATCTGAGATTTGTTCATCCAATGTGGATTCCACCCATTATCATTTTTAGTGTTAAAGCCTTTGGTTGTATTCCCCTCTGTCTTTGGTTGTGGACTAAAGAGTCCTCTTCTCATACTCTGTCCTCGCATAGAAGGTTCTTAATCAGTCCCTTTGATTACTTGGAACTTTTTCATTGTTGTTATGTATCCCTTGAGGTGGAGTGTCCAGAATCTAATGCTGTATTCCAGATGTAAAAGCTCCGTGGTTTTGTGACAATAGAGGATAATTTTCCTTGTGTTGTGAAAAGGGGATCGCAGGCTATTTGAAAATGGTAATTCTGTTAAGAAAGAGGTTATAGGATAGTGAGTTTGAAATCTTAGAACAGAAGGAGTAAAAGGGTATCCTGTGTTTTCCCATGGACAGATGCCCCAAATAAAGACAAATGACACAACTTCCTCCAAATCGTTTTGTGACAAAAGTACACATATTTTTTGGGTGAGAAGTTTCTGCTGCCTACCAAAGTGTCCTTCTGGTGTCTGAGATCAGAAACTGATTTGAAGTTTGCATGTTCCATCATTCATCTTAGCATTCCTTTTTGCATGACTTATGTTGCTCAGTAGCTAAATGGAAGATTAATCACAGAATTAGCATTTTCAAATCGCCAACAATCTCCTTTGCAGATGTGCAGTTATATTACTGAAGTCTGTTGTTTTGCCCTACATTTATTGTTAATAATTAATGTACATTTCTGGGTGAAATTATGTGCTATCACCATCTGGTTAGTTTAATAGAAATAGTCAAATCTAAAACATTTTATTAAATATGTTGGAAATAATCATCATCATTACTATAATGTAGCAAGTATCATGTTTTTTCAATAAAAAATACCAGAAAATATAACAATTCACCATATGTCAGCTTAGTTACTGTTGCCACCAACTCATTTTTTTTAAAAACTCTCTCCTTTTATTTTGTAGTCAGTGTGGGAATTGTCAGAATGCAAAGTTCATAGATTAAAAGGTAGGCTATAAGCAGTCTATTGAATTTCCAGTAAAGAGCTTGGGTAATAAAAGTAAACTGTATGAGATAGGTGAAGAGAAATTATTTTCCACCTCCTCATATTAGTCTTCATATTGAATATCAAATGAAAAGTCTGGAGAGTAACAAGAATATAATTATTTGACATTTTTCTTCTTGGAACTGTCTAAGGAAAACAAATGGTGTGAGGTAAGTGTTCCTTTCTGAATTTGTAAAGTGCCAATATAATGAAGAAAACACCATTTAGCCATTATACAGCGTATTCTTCTTGATAAGTTTTGCTCTGAAGATTGAAACATAGATCACTGCTGAATTTTTAATATCACCTTGTTAATGTTCTATTTATGTAATAGAATACTCAATCTTCATGTCAAAGAGGTACAGGTAAGCTGCCACGGTTTTCCCACCCAAGAGTCTATATTTCCCTCATCTTGGAGACTGAGATTCCTCCAAATTGCTTTTTTTCATAATTTAAATAAGTAAAAACACATCTTTCTCCCCACCTCCTTCCCCTTTGTTCCCCACCAAGTCCAGCCAAGGGCAAAATCATAGGTTGCATGATAT
>RJWJ010019639.1:0-30026 GCA_004363605.1 Indri indri | reverse complement strand
TGAAGAGGTCACAAAAATGGAAAGATATTCCAAGCTCATGAATTGGAATTATCAATAGTGCTATAATGTCTGTACTAGCCAAAGCAATCTATAGATTCAGTACAATCCCCATCAAACTATAAATGACATTCTTCACAGAAAGGGAATAAGTAATTCTAAAATTTATATGGAACCACAAAAGACCAAGAATATCCAAAGCCATCCTGAGTGAAAAGAACAGAACTGAAAGAATCACATTACCTGAATTCAAATTATAATACAGAGCTATAGTAACCAAAACAGCATAGTTCTGTCATAAAAACAAACAAATAAACCAATGGTACAGAATCGAGAACTCAGAAATAAATCCACACGTCTATAGTGAACTTATTTTCAACAAAGTTGCCAAGAGCATGCATTGGGGAAAGGTCAGTCTCTTCAGTAAATGGTGCTGGGAAAACTTGATATCCATATGCAGAAGAATGAAACTAGACCCCTTTCTCTCACCATATATAAAAGTCAAATCAAAATGGATTAAAGACTGAATCCATTCTAAGACCTGAAACTGTGAAACTACTAAAGGAAAACATTGAGGAAATTCTTCAGGACATTGGTCTGGGCAAGGACTTCTTGACCAATACCCCCAAAGTACAGGCAACTAAAGCAAAATTGGACAAATGGGATCACATCAAGCTACAAAGCTTCTGCATAACAAAAGATGCAATCAACAAAGGGAAGAGATGAACGACAAAATGGGAGAAAATATTTACAAACTACCCATCTGACAAAGGATTATTAACTACAATATATAAGGAGCTTCAACAACTCCATAGGAAAAAAAAATCAAATAATCCAATCATTAAAGAATGAGCAAAACATCCGAATAGACATTTCTCAAAAAAAGACATATAAATGGCAAATAAAAATATGAAAAATGCCCAACATAATTACTCATCAGAGAAACACAAATCAAAACTACAATGACATATCTTCTCACCCCAGTTAAAATGGCTTTTATGAAAAAGTCAAGCAATAATGAATGCTAGCAAGGATGTGGAGAAAAGGGAACCCTTATACACCAATGGTGGGAATGTAAGTTAGTACAAGCCCTATGCAAAACATTATGAAGTTTCTTCAAAAACTAAAAATAGAGTTACCATATTACCCAGCAATCCCACTGCTGGGTATATATTCAAAAGAAAGAAAGTACATCAGAGAGGTATCTGCACTCACATGTTTATTGTATCACTATTCATAATAGCCAAGATATGGAAGCAACCTAACTGTCCATCAATGAATGAATGGAAAAAGAAAATGTGGTACATATACACAATAAAATATTATTTAACCATAAAAAAGAATGAAATCCTGCTATTTGCAATGACATAAGATGGACCTGGGAGAATATTATGTTAAATGAAATAAACCAAGCAGAGAAAGACAAATCTTGCATGTTTTCACTCACGTGGGAGTTAAATATTAAAACAATTTATATCATGGAGATAAAGAGTAGAATGATGGTTATCAGAGGCTGGGAATTATAGTGGGAGTGGGGAGGTGGGGAGGGGGTAAAGTGTCATGGTTAGATAGATAGAATGAACAATGAATGAACAATATTCGATATCACAATGAGGTGACTATAGTCAACAGTAAGTTATGATATACTTTGAAATAACCAAAAGAGTAGAACTGGAATGTTCCTAACACAAAGAAGTGATAAATGCTTGAAGCGATGTATATCCCCATTACCCTGATTCGATTATTACATTGTATGCCTGTATCAAAACATCACATGTACCCGAAAGTCTGTACAGCTATTTTATACCTTTAATAATTATCTAATAAAAATTAAAAACTTTTTAAAAAAGAAAAAGTTTAATTTTTAGACTCTGTTGTTATGAAGACAAACATAGTAATATTATGTGATAAAACATTTATTTTGATCTAAAAGTCCGTTTTTTCCCTCTAAAAAGGCAAAGGCATTTTTTAGGTCCCAGGAAGTATTATGGACTCTCAGCACTGAGCCTACTATGCCTGGTAGCTGGGTTGGCCCTCAATAGTAAGTCAACAAATTCACCCTCAGCTATTAGTTGTGTTTAGTTAGATTATTACAGATTAGATCCTGTCTTAGATAATAGAGAGCAAAGTTTTGGAGGAATGAAATGTAGGGCACGTAAGTTTTATTAGGTAAAAATGGTAGCCTGTGGCTAGTGAATGAAGACTTTAATTTGGCTGCGAAGGGTGGGGACGGAGGTGGCAGTAGGAATGGAGGCCTCAAGAACCTGGAGAAATGTTTAAAAATGGAGCATGTGGGAGGGTGAGTAGGACAAATACAAACTGAAATCATGATCCTAATTATCTCCAAGGTTATCAACAGAAACTCACATGTTAGAAATGACTCCAGTCTTAAAAGCCCTTAGGTAAAACATTACTTTTATTTATATAAACTAAATAATTTGTGATAAAATGCCCATCCCTTTTCTTTTTCCCTCTTCTCAGTGAGGGAAAATTATCCTCCATACAATTACAGCTCCGAAAGAAAATTACTATTTTTGTCTTTTTTGTGTTTTTTTCTTCCACCATACCTTTTAAGTTAGCTAACTTGATAAGCTTTTTACTTACGGATCTTTTAATTGAAGGAATGTCAAAGTCTAGTGTGCCCATAGAGATTTGCAGGCAGAGTGCCCATTTGAATTGTGAAAAGTTAAAAGTCATAGCCCTTGGCCGGGCGCGGTGGCTCACGCCTGTAATCCTAGCACTCTGGGAGGCCGAGGCGGGCGGATTGTTTGAGCTCAGGAGTTGGAGACCAGCCTGAGCAAGAGTGAGACCCCGTCTCTACTAAAAATACAAAGGAATTAATCAGACAACTAAAAATATATAGAAAAAATTAGCCGGGCATAGTGGTGCATGCCTGTAGTCCCAGCTACTCGGGAGGCTGAGGCAGGAGGATCGCTTGAGCCCAGGAGTTTGAGGTTGCTGTGAGCTAGGCTGATGCCACGGCACTCTAGCCTGAGCAACAGAGTGAGACTCTGTCTCAAAAAAAAAAAAAAAAAAAAAAATAGCCTGTAGCCCCAGCTACTTGGGAAGCTGAGGTAGGAGGATCACTTGAGCCCAGGAGTTTGAGGTTGCAGTGAGCTATGATGATGCCACTGCACTCCATCTGGTGCGACAGAGTGAGACTCTGTCTCAATTAAAAAAAAAATTATATCATCCGATCAATGTAAATATTGATTGCATAAATAATCTCTCAAGAGTTGATTCCCAAATACCAGACACTCCTTAAGAAGATTAACTGAACTACTTTGAAATCACAGATTTTGTTAACCAGATTATACAATACTTAAAATGTGTCTTGTCACATCACAAGAGATATGGCTGCTTATTTTTAAACCCACCATACCAAAATATTCTGTTGCTTTGGAAACAGATTATATTCTGAAGGCATTATTGGTAATGAAATCAACCCTGAGAAAGTGCTCCTCATACTATTGGTTTGGTCACCAAAAAAGCCTTGTTTGCCTTATTGTTTTTGGGATAAGGTTCTCTCCTCTCTCTTCCCTGAACACTTGCGATCTGACTTAGGTCCCCATATTCTGAATCTTCACAGAAACCCATGTTATCTTTATTATATTCTGCCGTAATTATCTATTTAAAGTGTCTGCCATCCTCCTTAGCGTTAAGCTTCATGAGAATAGGGACCATGTTTTATTTACTTTTGTTTCTCTAAGATATAGCACTGTGGCTGGCACTAAGGCATTCATTCATGAATTCATTCATTCTGTCAATATATTGTGGTTCCTCTATATCTTACTGTGCTAAATGCTGAGATACTGTGGCGATTATCTTATTCCTGCCCTCATGAAGTTTATAACCTAATGATAAATACTTACATTAAGTAATTATAAGAGTAATGAGTACAACACAAAGGGAAGCATAGTATATTATCTATTGCTACATAACAATTGTTACAACAATTTGTGGTAACAATATTACCACAAATGCAGTAGGTTTAGAAGAACACACATTTATTATATCTGTTTCTGTAGTTTAAGAGTCCAAGTCTCACTTGACTGGGTTCCCTTCAAGGTTTCACAAAGCTGTAGTCAAGGTATCAGTTAGGGCTGCCGTCTTATCTGAAGCTCAGCTGGGGAAGAATCTGCTACTAAACTCATGTGATTGTTGTGGTTGTTGGAAGCATTCAGTTCTTTGCAGTCTGCTGAATTGAGGGCCTCAGGTTCTTGCTGGAGGCTGCCTTCAGTTCCTTGCCATATGGCCTTTTCCATATGACAGCACACAATGTGGCTGCTTATTCCTCAAAGCCAGCAAATGAGTGTCTCCTACCAAAATGGGTTATAATCTTATGTTACATCATTACATTAGGTTGCAGTTAAGTTTTTAAAAATGTTTTTAATTTAGGTTAGAGTCATCTTTGCCATATTGTATTTGTTAGATTCAAATCATGGATTCTGCTTATGCTTAAGGGGAGGGGATCACACAAGAGTATGAACATCAGGAGATGGGGATATGGGAGCAACCTAGAGTTTGTCTCCATCCACAGATTACGGTGGAGTGGAAAAAGACTGTAATATAATTTGGGGATGGTCTTCCTGAGAAAGGGAAGTTTAAATTGAGACCTGAAGGGTGAGTAGGAATTAGCTAGGTGAAGTCTCTTTACAAAAGAAGTATGTTAGAGGTAAGTATTCCAGGCAGAAGGAACTGTCTATTCATAGGCCTAGATGAGTGAAGTCTGAGATGTAACTGAGAATCTGAAAGAAGTCCAGAATGGCCGGAGCAGATGGTCAAAGGGTAATAGATGAAATGATGTTGCAGACGTAAACAGAGGTTTATTGTTGAGGATCTCATCATTTATAGAGGCCCTCAGGGATAAGGATTTTGCATTTTATCTTATACAACTTGCTTTTTTTTTTTTTTTTTGAGACAGAGTCTCACTGTCTTGCCTGGGGTGAGTGCCGTGGCGTCAGCCTAGCTCACAGCAACCTCAAACTCCTGGGCTCAAGCAATCCTACTGTCTCAGCCTCCCAAGTAGCTGGGACTACAGGCATGCGCCACCATGCCCGGCTAATTTTTTCTATATATATTTTTAGCTGTCCAATTAATTTTCTTTCTATTTTTTTGGTAGAGACAGGGGTCTCGCTCTTGCTCAGGCTGGTCTTGAACTCCTGAGCTCAGAATGATCCGCCTGATACGGCCTCCCAAAGTGCTAGGATTACAGGCGTGAGCCACCGCGCCCGGCCTACAACTTGCTTTTTAAGCAGGGGGTAATGTGTTCCGATACGCTTTATAAAAAGATTCCTCTGACTGCGAGACATCAAATGAATTGGAGAGGGTAAGAATAGATTTCAGTTTGGCAATGGTCCACATGAAAGATGTGATATGATTTGTATATCAGAAGTGGGGGGTTGGCAATGGGGATGGAAAAGAGTCAAATGATTTGAAATATTAAACGTGTTTTTAAGTTTACCAATTTAAATATGCTTGTAAAAATTGAGAGATATTTAGAGGGTAGTATCTGTAGCATTTGGTGAATGGTTGGATGTGATATTGAAGGGAAAGAGGAATCAAAGATGATTTCAAGTTTGAGCAACTAAATGTTTGAACCCCAAAGGAGAAGCATATTTGATGATTTCAGGTTTGGACTAGAGTTTGGGGTACTTATGGGACATATACATGGAAATGATCAGTAAATAGTTGCTTATAAAAATCTGGAGCTCAGAAGACAGATCTAGCTCAGAAATGTAGATTTAAGAGCCATTAATGTAGAGTAACTGAGCTGCGAGCAGTGGCTCACATCTGTAATCCCAGCTCTTCAGGAGGCAGGAGGATCACTTGAGGACAGGGGATCAAGACCAGCCTGGACAACATAGAGAGACCTCCATCTCCAAAAAAATAAATAAATAAAAAACATGGGGTAACTGAAACCATGGGTATAAATAAGATTATACAGGGACTGCAAATATACTAAGAATAGAAGTGGGCCTGGGACCAAGCACTGAGGAGCTACAACATTTAAGGGTAAATAAAGGAAGGAAGAGCTGGCAAAGCAGCCTGAATAGGAGTAACAATAGAGATGAGAGAACCAGTGTGCATGTGTGTATCTATGTGTTAGTGATTGAGTGAAAGAGACTTGAGGAAGAAATATGAACCTAAGATGAGCACAAAGTTTGTGTTCTTTTTGTTGTACTCTATAACAGTGCCTACCTTGTAGTGTTACAAGGGTCAAATGAAATATATAGAGTACTCTATACAGTGCCTAGTACATCAAGCAAAATACCTTTTATTATTTTTGATATTTTCTCTCTTTCAGTTTTACATAGCAGTTCAAATTTGATCTTAGGTCAGCCCACTATTTTTTAGATGTGATTTTATTTTACTTTATTTATTTGTATTTTTAAAAAGAGGCAGGATCTCGCTCATGCTCAGGCTGGTCTTGAACTCCTGATCTCAAGCGATCCTCCCGCTTCAGCCTCCTAAAGTGCTAGGATTACAGGTATGAGCCACTGTGCCCAGATGTGATTTTATTTTTGATGATTATGTGAAATCAGATGCCTTATTTTCTTACCCTTATCATATTTTTCATGGCTTGATCGGTCATTACCGCCTTTGTGCCTCCTATATATTTTATATAGAATTTTATCAGAGCAATGATACATTTTATGTTTTTTTTCTTCACCTGTTTGCCTTTCTTTGTTAGGTCAAAACTCCCTGTGTTTTTCATCTCTGTACTTTCAGTCCCTACCACAGACTCTGCCACAGAGAATACTCACTAAATATTTGTTGCATGAGGGGAAAAAAATGTGTGTGAGTGTATGTAGTGTAAGAATCCATTGAAATGCAACATAGCAGAGAGTCTGGACCTAGATTATCTCTGTTTGAATTTATTTATTTAGTTAGTTATGTATTTATTTATTTATTTAGTTAGTTAGTTAGCTGGTTAGTTAGAGATGTGATCTCTCTGTGTTGTCCAGGCTGGTCTTTAACTCCTGGGCTCAAGCGATTCTCCCACCTCAGCTTCCCTAGTAGCTGGGACTATAAAGACCAGCTGGATTTCAATCTTGGCTCTACCATTTATAAACTTTCTGAACTTGTGCAAGTTACTTGGCTTCTGTGCTTTTGTTTCTATAACTGAACTGAACTGGGTTCGTTTGCCTGCGTGCAACAGAAAGCCAAAAACCTAAGCACCAGGTTTTTGCAGTGAGAAAGGTTTATTGTTAGGCAGGCAAAATAAAGAGACAGGAGTTGGACTCAAATCTGTCTCCCTAACCTGGGGGTTGGTACAGGTTTTATAGTCAGAGGGTAATGAGGTGTGATCTGATAGGATGTTGTGATGAGGTGATGATGCCAGGAAACATACTCTGACTGGATCCTGCCATGGGGTGATGCCAAGCTTGATCTGATTGAATCCTGGATCCTGCCATGTGGTGTTTGCTTTTTAATTTAGTCTCTGCTCCTTGGTCTGAGCATTTAGGTTCCACCTGTGGTTGCATGCTGGGTTTATTTGGGCATGCTTAGTTTAGGTGACCTTCAACTTGGGGGTCCATGGCAACTGAAAAACAACTTACAACTTTGTTACATAAAAGTTGAACTAGGCTGGGCACAGTGGCTCACGCCTGTAATCCCAGCACTTTGGGAGGCCCGGGCAAGAGGATTGGCTTCAGATCAGGAGTTCAGGACCAGCCTGGACAACATAGAGAGACCCCGTCTTTACATACATACACACACAGAAGAAAAAAAATTAGAAAGAAAAGTCGAACCAGTTTGTTCAGATGCAGTTCCATTTCCTCATCTGCAAAATGGGGATTATAATAGTACCTACCTTATGGAGTAGTTGGGAAGATATAAGGAGCTAATATATGTAAAACATTTAGAATACTATGTATACATAATTCATCCTATTTAAGGACTAGATATTCTATTATATAGGCAGCTGACATTTATGGAACTCTTTCTTTGTGCTAGGTGCTGTACTAAGAACATGTACGTATTATCTTGTTGAATGTCTATAATAATCCTGCAAGTAGTTACACTTCCATTTTATTATTTTTTTTTAAGCCAGTCAAATTTAACAGTGGGGGGGTTGTATACCAACTAATGTTAATAGGTTCTGATAACTCCTTCCATCAGACCAGCACTTCCATTTTATAAATGAGGAAACTGAGGTTCGAAGATGTTTGGTGTCTTGCCAGATATACCACAAGTAAGTGGTGCAGCTAGTATTTGAATTCCCATCCACTCAATTGATGAAGGGGAGATTGCATCTAATTTTGATTCATTATATAAGGAAATAGACTGTTTTATTAATGTTTACATATTTATGATACTATTTGTGGAATATGATAATTTATATGTATATTAACTCTCTTATAAAGTTCAACTTGATTCAATTTGTATGGCAAGTATATAACTAATTAGAGGCTGATGTTCCCTCCCTCCCCTGCCCCCCTCCTGTGCATTTTCCCAAATTGGCAGCACCTGTGTTTAGAAATGCCAAGTTGTAAGAAACAATAAACTTATGAGCTAAAAGAGCGAGATATCTGCCATCTGTTTGGTACTGAAAAATTGATTTATGCACATTCATGATTATGTATTTATTATTTAGTGCACATGTGGTTTATCATGCAAACATTAAATTTGTAGCAATATTAACAATGGTGGTTTAAGGAAAGTAAGAGATATTTTAGTAAGTGAATGTTATTTTGTTTGGGGATGTTTTGTTTTTGTGCTTGGATAGGTAAAGGTTTTATATTCTCTGTTTGGTCACGGTCTGAGAACTTAGATACTGGGTGTCAAAATGCTAATGCTTCTGCAATGGCCTCAGTGTCCCAACTGTACCAAAACTGACTATAATTATTTTAACTTTCCAAACTGTAACTTGTGAAATTTTCTAGAGAGTGAACCTTTTTCTTTTTAAATGTCACCATT
The DNA here is from genome assembly GCA_004363605.1 of Indri indri. Classification (NCBI taxonomy): domain Eukaryota; kingdom Metazoa; phylum Chordata; class Mammalia; order Primates; family Indriidae; genus Indri; species Indri indri. Next base: position 21,107 of record RJWJ010019639.1, on the reverse strand, counting down.
TTTGCAGCCTGAATCTAAAATACTTGAGGGTTTTCTCAAATTGTCTGTGTCTTATTTTATGGTTGTGTTTATGCTTCTTTGTATGCCTCTCTGAGACCTTACTGTAAAGAGAATTTTCATTAAACCTGGGTAATACTGTTCTAACACGATGCAATGCTTGTTTTAATCACTCTGTCAGAAAAGAGTTAAGCTCTATAGTCCTGGAAGTGTATAAAGCAGTTTTTGTAAGATGACTAAGAACTGGACAGTAAGGATGATGTGAGGTGGTAGATGTTCTGCCTGAAGATAAAGATTAGGAGAAAGCCTATTAGGCATTTGTGACATACCAGTTTTCAGAGTGTTTGCTCTGAATAAGATGTCAGTACATAGTAAGACTATTTGGGGAACAAAGTAGTTCTGGGAGTATTCAGAACCATCCTCAACCCCAAAAATATCCATAAGCAACACGTGTGTGTGTGTGCGCGTGCGCACGCACTTGCATTTGTGCTTATCTACCTCATATCAAACCAGCCATTTCAGAATTGAACTGCTCCAGGTAGTCAGAAGTTAAGGTAACCTTCAAAATCAAAAATAGGGTTAAGTCAATAGATGTAGAAAAGGCATTTGCTAAAATGCAACATCCCTTCAAGATAAACACTCTCAACAAACTAGGTATAGAAGGAACATACCTCAACATAATAAATGCCATATATGACAAACTCACAGCTAACATCATACTGAGTGGAGAAAAGCTGAAAGCCTTTCCTTTAGGAACTGGAACAAGACAAGGATTCTTACTTTCATCACTCTTATTTAACATAGTACTGGAAGTCCTAGCTGCAGCAATGAGGCAAAAGAAAGAAATGAAAGGCATCCATATTGGAAAAGAGGAAGTCAAATTGTCCCCCTTTGCAGATAATCTCTTTTTTAATGACATAATCTTATATCTAGAAAACCTAAAGAATCTACCAAAATCTCTCAGATCTGATAAATTCAGTAAAATAACATTGCAGGATACAAAATCAACATACAAAAATCAGTAGCATTTCTGTACACGAGTAATAAGCTTACTGAAAAAGAAACCAAGAAGATAATCCCATTTATAGTAGCTACAAAAAAAAAAAAAAACCCAAACCAAAAACCAGCATCATTTTTCACAGAAATAGAAAAAACAATCCTAAAATTCATATAGAACCAAAAGAACCCAAATAACTGAAGCAATCCTGAACAAAAAGAACAAAGCTGGAGTCATTGCATTGCCTGACTTCAAAATATATTACAAGACTATAGTAACCAAAACAGTATGGTATCATTATAAAAACAGACACACAGACCAATGGAACAGAATAGGGAACTCAGAAATAAATCCACATGTTTACAGCCAACTAATTTTTGACAAAGGCACAAAGAACATCCATTGGGGAAAGGACACCCTTTCAATAAATGATGCTGGGAAAACTGGATATCCATATGCAGAAGAATGAAACTGAACCCTTATCTCTCACCACATATAAAAATCAAATCAAGATGGATTGAGGAGTTAAATATAAGACCTGAAACTGTAAAATTACTAGGAAAAACATAGGGGAAACACTTCAGGACATTGGTCTAGGCTAAGATTTTATGGCTAAGACCTGAAAAGCATAGGTGGCAATAAAAACAAAAAAATAGACAAGTCGGACTATATTAAATTAAAAAGCTTCTGCGCAGCGAAGGAAACAATGGATTGAAGAGGCACCCTGTTGAATGTGAGAAAATATTTGCAAACTATTCATCCAACAAGGGACTAATATCCAGAATATACAAGGAACTCAAACAACTGCACAGTAAAAGTAAGAACAACCCCCCCCCAATAATCCCATTAAAAAGTGAGCAAAGGACATAAACACATTTCTCAAAATAAGACATACAAATGGCCAACGCGTATATGAAAAAATGTTCAACATCAGTGATCATCAGGGAAATGCAAATCAAACCACAATTATTATTATTATTATTATTTTTTTTTTGAGACAGAATCTGGCTCTGTTGCTTAGGCTAGAGTGCCGTGGTGTCAGCCTAGCTCACAGCAACCTCAAATTCCTGGGCTCAGGTGATCCTCCTGCCTCAGCCTCCCAGAGTGCTAGGATTACAGGCATGAGTCACTGTGCCTGGCCCAAACCACAATGTGATACTGTCTTACCCCAGCTAGAATGACTATTATCAAAAAGACAAAAAATGACAGATCTGGTGAGGGTGCAGAGAAATGGGAACTCTTACACACTGTTGGTAGAAATGTAAATTAGTATAGCTATTATGGAAGTTTCTCAAAAAACTAAAAATAGAACTATACAGTCCAGCAGTCCCATTACTAGGTATTTATCCAAAGGAAAGGAAATCAATATATCAAAGGGATACCTGCACCCCCATGTTTATTGCAGCACTATTCACAATAGCAAAGATATGGAATCAACCTAAGTATCCATCAGTGGATAAATGGATAAAGAAAATGTGGTATATATACACAATGGAACACCATTCGGCCATAAAAAAAAAATGAAATCCTGTCATTTTCAGCAACATGGATGGAACTGGAGGTCATTATGTTAAGTGAAATAAACCAGGCATGGAAAGACAAAATATTGCATGTTCTCACTCATATGTGGGATCTAATCTCAAGGAGGTAGAGAGTAGAATGATAGTTACCAGAGGCTGGGAAGGATACGTAGGATGAAGAAAGGTTGGTTAATGGGTACAAACATACAGTTAGATAGAAGGGATACGTTCTGATGTTTGATAGCAGAGTAGGGTGACTATAGTTAATAACAATGATTGTATATTTCTAAGTATAATGGCTAGAAGAGAGGACTTGAAATGTTCCCAACTCATAGAAATGATAAATACTCAAAGTGATGGATACCCCAAATACCGACTTGATCATTACACATTCTGTGCATATAACAAAATATCACATGCATCTTATAAATATATACAAATATTAGACATCAATTTAAAAAAAGGAATAGGGTATAAGGAATAACAAATGTAGAGAAACCCCTTAATTATACAATATTACTCCGACATAAAAGCAATCTTGTTTAAGAATTGAGTGTATTATTAACCATTAGAAAATATTTTTATTTACTTTTTTACTTTTTATTTATTTATTTTTTTAATAGAGATGGAGTCTGGTTATATTGCCCAGGCTGGTCTCAAACTCCTGGCCTCAAGTGATCCTCCCACCTTGGCCTCCCGAAGTGCTAAGATTACTGGCATGAGCCACCACCATGTTGGTATGGGCAACATAGCAAGAATTTATTTCTAAAAAAAACCCCCCAAAACAAAAGAAAAAGTCAAGAAAAAGAGTATGAATAAAGAATAGAGCAACAAGTATTGAACTTTGAGTTACCTTTATTTGGCAGAGGGTGTGGAGAAGAAGGAAAGAGAGTAGCAAGTTGTCTCCAGTTCATACTTAGAGAAACAAACAAAATGGCAAGAGAGAGGAATGGCAGTCAGAGAGAGGTTTCTAAGGATCAGGAAAGTTGCCACATCTACAAAACATAAATTCCAAACAGTGAAACATACTGCAGGGATTTACAAAAGAGAGAATAAAGAGGGAAAAGAACTTACTTTCCTACCTCCCACCACTCTTTTTTAAGGATTTTAGCGTTGAAAAGCCTGGGAAGAAGATGATAATGGTCTAATGCTTCTTGGGGCTCTGCACCTTGGAAATGGTCTTTGTTACATTTCCTAATATTTCTCAAAACTGCTTCTTGCTAAATTTCCTATTATTTTCCCTGTTGCATTTATCTTGTTTTGCAACCCCTTTGAGGTACCAGGGGTTTTCAAGAGGGAACTTTCTTGGGGAGGTTCAATGTTTTGGGCTGTGTGAATTGATGTGTTTCATATAAGACCTTTCTCATTTGTATCACATGTATACTTATGATTCATACACAATAGTGTGTGATTGTAGTTTTTGGTCATATTCAGTACATTTAGCATTTGCTTCAGAGCTGATGTGGAAAGCTGGGCTACTAACTAATTAGGAAAGAATTTTGCAAATGCCTTTTGTGGGCTAAGCTCAGCACTAGGTGACATAAAGGGATAATTTATCAGACAGAAATTTTTTTCTTGTTTTTATTTTTTGAGATGCAGTCTTGCTCTGTCGCCCCAGGTGGAGTGCAGTGGTGTCATCATAGCTCACTGCAACCTCAAACTCCTGGGTTCAAGCGATTCTCCTGCCTCAGCCTCCTGAGCAGCTGGGACTACAGGTGTATACCTCAGTCTTTTAGAGTGCTGGGATTACAGGTGTCAGCCACCATGCCTGGCAAAAGACAGCAAATTTTGCTGTGTGCATATTGCTGCTGTTAACTAAAAAAAAAACCCTAAGCTTTATACTTTGGAAAAAGGAGAGCTTTATTTCTTGTGAAGGGTTTTTACCCTCTACTGGCCATTCTGATTGGCTGGGAAACACTGCTCTGGACACAAACCAGAAATATGTGGGAACAGATCTTATACCAAGTGGGGTGGCTAAATATACATATTTAACAAGCTATAGGAAGAGTCATGAATATTTATGAGGAGAAAACCTACATGTGTAATTGTGCTTTGCACCTCTCATCCCATCATGGCTGGAATCTCAGTTTTAAGGTTATTCTGAGGTCCCCTGGGCTGAGATGGGGTCCGTTCAGTTAGTGGGGAGCTTAGGATTTTATTTTTAGTTCACACTCTGAACTACCTCCCAGCATCTTTTACTTTATTGATTATCCAGCTGGAAAAACAAAAACCGAAAGCATAACAAGTTGTGTGTACATTCTGGATTCACTCAGTGCACAAAAGTATTTCTGTAAATGATATATATGAAAACATGTGAAAGATGATTACAAAAAGCTGATTCTAGAGTGTGTTATTTTGCAATGAGAAGAGTGAGAGGGTTGGTTGTTTTCCCTTTTGTGATCTCATAGCATTTTGCTGATACCTCTATTCTAGCATGTAATAAACATTGTAATTATTTACTATATTAATTTATTTACTCAGTAGATATTTAATTAATGCTATTTAGATGTAGGATATTAAGCTAAGTACCAGGGATAGACAAATAAATAAAATAAAATCCTGCCATAAAAGAGTTCTTTGCCTAGGGTAGAAGAAGACAGGAAGTACATTTAAAATACAGTATCTGCTAAAAGAGAGCATTTTGGGCCTGCAATTGCTCAATACATAGTTGCTAAGTGTGTGGAAGTATGCCTTAGTACTGGACACAGGTAAAAACCTTGTTTGAAGGGGTTCCTAGAGGAGATCACCCCTGAGTTTTCTTGAAGGATAAAAAAGAGCTTGTCAAGCAGGACAAGCAGGGGAAGGATATACCAAGCAGGTGTAAAAGTATGTACACAGGCACAAAGGAATAAGAGCATGGGATAGTCTAGGAATGGTGAGAAACTGGGTTTGGCTTAAGGTCTAGTGGGTTCATGTAAAGGAATGCCAAGCCTCAGATGAGTCTAGAATGCAGGTGACCAGAAGATAAAAGATTTTTTTTTTTTTTTGAGACAGAATCTTGCTCTGTCACCCAGGCTAGATAGAGTACAGTGGCATCATCATAGCTCACGGCAACCTCAAACTTTTGGGCTCAAGTGATCCTCCTGCCTCATCCTCCTGCTGAGTCCCTGCCTCAGCTGTGACTACAGGAGTGTGCCACCGTGCCTGGCTAAGTTTTAATTTTTCTATTTTTTGTAGAGACAGGGTCTTGCTCTTGCTCAGACTGGTCTTGAACTTCTGATCTCAAGCAATCCTCCTGCCTCAGCCTCCCGAGTAGCTGGGACTATAGGCTCATGCTGCTGCCCCCGGCTAATTTTTCTATTTTTAGTAGAGATGGGGTCTTGCTCTTGCTCAGGCTGATTTCAAACTCCTGACCTCAAGTGATCCTCCCACTTCAGCCTCCCAGAGTGCTAGGATTACAGGTGTGAGCCACTGCCACCAGCCCAAGAGATTTTTTTGATCAGAGTCACTGGAGAGATATGGTTCTTTATTTTACTGGTTGAGTATCCCTTATCTGAAATGCTTGGAACCAGAAGTGTTTTGGATTTCTGATTTTGGAATATTTGTGTTATACTTACCCGTTGAACATCCCCTGAAAATCTGAAATCTTAAATGCTCCAATGAGCATTTCTTGGAGTGTCATGTCAGCCCTCAAAAAATTTTGGATTTTGGAGCATTTCATTTTGGATTTTCAGATTAATTATACTCAATCTCTCTTAGTTTTTTTGCTCCCCCAAATTAGCTTTTGGTTTGTTGAACCTCTTTATTGTTTCTTTGTTTTCTATTTTATAATTTCGGCTTTATTATTATAGCATTCTTTTTAGGTTTACTCTGTTTTTCTAGCATCTGTAGTTGAACTTTAATCCATTTGTTTTTAATCTTTTGCAGTTGAGTTAGGATTGTCTTTTGTAGTATGTTACAGAAACCTGAATACAGAAGCTTATTCAAATAAGAGATTAATTTTTCCTAAGAAATCTTGAAAAAAATTTCTGTGCTGTATAGCTGTTGTGCAGTACTATGTTCCCTAGCACCCTTACAAGATACTGTAACTGCTCTTGATAAAAGCATCATATCTTTGCTCCAGACTATAAAAAGGGGGAAGGAAAAAGGACAGTTTCATCAGGAAAATAGTAGCATTCCCAGAAATCCCACCTAGCAATTCCCACCTGGGTCTTCTTACTAGGGCTATGCCACATGGACTCTCCTAGCTGCAGGGAACATTGCCAGATTGAGTGTTTTCCCTGAGCACATTGCCACTAAATGGGGTTCTACCAGTCAGGCAAAAGGGGAGAATAGATGTTGAGTAAACATTTAGTATTGTCCACTAATGCTTGTTTTTTATTGTAATAGATGAGTTCAAGGCCATAGCTCTGTTTTTGTACAGGAAGTTTAAGTCACTCCTGAATTTTCAGGTGGTTCTACCTTATAAAACTGCAGCCTTTTATACTAGCCACAAACGGAATGCAACCCATATTTCTGTCCATCCATATACCAGCAGCAAATGAGATGTAACCCATATTTCTGTCCAGCTATATTCTTGGGTACTTGACTCAAACTTTTTATGGAACCACAGATGAAATGTCTCCAAAGAGGGAGCAAAAAGATGCACCCCTTGCCAGAGATTTGTCAACCACTGCAAACCCAAAAGTCTCGGGCCCAAGTGCCTTGCCAGAGCACAAATTAACCCTAGGTACCCCACTGTAAAGCGCTTTCTCACAACACAAACTAACCTTTGGTACCCCAAAAGCCAAAGAGATCAGAAAGACCAAAAGCAAAAGACAGCAGAGCTCAGATCTGAGAGGGATTTACTCACAACTCAAGGCTCCATGAGGAAGACAGAGGTTCTGTCTCAAAAAAATTTAAAAAAAGGGTAGGGGAGGGGGAGATTAGCACCTTTCTGTGTTCCTCAAAGAATCTCAGGGTCACCAGCAGTCTCCTTCAGGTCCCTTTGTGGTAGCCAGATCTGTCAAATGACAAAACTATTAACAAATTTAGTTTAAAGATCTCGATTGTCTTTATTGTTATTCTAGGATCTGGTAATACTTCATGTCCTAAAATAAAGTGTTCCAATGAGCTGAACAGAAGTTGTTGGCTTTATAGACAGAGAAGAATGAAGAAAGCCAGAAGCAAAGAATGAAGAATATTAGTCCTTTCAAAGATCTTATAAGGCAGGAACAGGGAGATAAAATAATAGAAAAGTAACTGATTAGTTAACAGTAGATTACTTCAGGCTACTTCTTTTGTGTAAGGATTAAAGTAGTGTTAGTTTAGGTTTGGTGACATGGAACGTTAGCATGGGTGACTCCATTTTAATTGTTAGTCTGCTCTGTTGGGGCCTAGTGCAGGAGTTTAGTTCAAAACAATGGCCTCCTATAATTTTTGGTTTGGTAGCATTTTAGCAAATTTTTTCATGTATACTTGAAAAAAATAAAAGCCTACCTTTGTTGAGACAGGATTAGACCAAGCATGTCAAGTTTGTTATTAAATGTTCCATATCCTTACACATTTCTTGTCTTCTTGAGCTTTTAGTTTCTGAGAGGTATGTTAAAATATCTCATGAAGATCATGGATTTGTCAAATTTGCCTTATGTTGTCAGTTTTTGTTTTATATATTACAAGACTGTGTTGTTAGATACATATAAGATCGTGATTATTATTCCTTGACAGAGTAGTTATTATGCAGTGTTCAAACAGTGCTTTTTTCCCTTAGATCAGTTGTTCTAACCCTATCAGGCCCAATATTCTTTGCATAGTCTGCATTCAAATTCTGGCTCTGCCATTTACTAGATGCATGATTTGAGAAAGTAATGTAATCTATTTGTGCCTCAGCTTCCATAGCCATAAAATGGAGATATTAATAATATCTGCCTCACAAGATTATTTTGAGGATTAAATGATTTAACATGTATAAAGCAGTTGCACAGAACCTAGTATGTAGCAAGTGCTATAAATGTTAGCTATGTTATTGCTATTTTCTAACTTTTTAAACATACTCGTAACTACCCTGAAGTGAAATTGATAGGTAATTTAGGTTACACTCCTCATAATTTTAAAAAAACCCAACACAATACCCTAACTGTATAATAAAGGAAAAATTAAAAATTAAATTAGCAAAAATGTAGATTTTTTTTTTTTCTTTTCTTTTCTTTTTTTTTTTCCTTAGGCAGTGTCTTGCCAGATCTGTCACCCTGGCTAGAGTGCAGTGGTGCAATCATAGCTCACTACAGCCTCAAATTCCTGGGCTCAAGTGATCCCCTTGCCTCAGCTTTCCAAATAGCTGGGACTACAGGCATGCACCACTGCACCCAGCTAATTTTTCTATTTTTTGTAGAGATGGGGTCTCGATTTTGCTCAGGCTTGTCTTGAACTTCTGACCTTAAGCAATCCTCCTGTCTTGGCCTCCCAAAGTGCTTAGATTACAGGTGTGAGCCACTGCGCCTGGCCTACAAACATAGATTTCAATATGCACATTTTGGGGTATGACTATTCTAGAAGACATATTGAAGTAGTTAGATGCTTTTACCCTCATAAACTAAGTTTAGACTTAAGAGAAGACAATCAGAGCCACTCTGTAAGAAGGAAAACTAAAGAGCAGAGGTGCTAGTGGGTATTGGAATAAAAATGTTGAGACAGGCTAGATTTATTTGTATATGATAAGACAATGAGCAAATTGACTTAAATTGAAATATGGATAGCTTGCCAAGACAAATTAGATTGAGGAAGGAGAGAAAACGAGGAAGCATGATATATCTTTTGTCAAATTTATTGAGTGTTTCTTTGTAAAATGTTCACTTGGCTGGGTGTAATGGCTCACACCTGTAATCCCAGCACTTTGGGAGGCAGAGGTGGGAGAATCACTTGAGGTCAGGAGTCTGAGACCAGCCTGGGCAACATAGTGAGACACCATTTCTAAAAAAAAAAAAAAAAAAAAAAAAATTAGCCGAGCATGGTGGCATGCTCCTGTAGTTCTAGCTACTTGGGAGGCTGAGGCAGGAGGATCACTTTAGGCCAAGAGTTTAAGACCGGCCTGGGTAACAGAGTAAGACTCCATCTCTTAAAAAATAAAATAAAAAATAAATTGAAAAATTAGTTAACTTTATGATTGTTTTGTAACAGTTCTTATGTTATCCTTATTGCTAATTAATTCTCTCCTTACTATTTTTATTAGGTGGTCAGGGGTTTATGCTTTTCTCTCCCTCTAGAAAACAAACTTCCTAAGTCAAGTTAACCATTTAAATTTAGTAAACGTTTTTCGAGCAGTCAAATACTAAATGCTAGGAACTGTGCCAGAGAAGAGATTCTCAACTTGGTTTCATATCACACTACTAAAGGTTGAAGTATATTGTATGTGATTTGTTAAAAAAATGGCTAACGTACCAACATATGCAAATAATTTAATTTTTAAAAATATAAATTAGAGCTGAATTAAAGTTACTCCTGTATTAATTGTCACTTTCATTTACATGTTAATTTGCTTGCTTGAATAGAATGAAGATGGGGCAGAATAATAGCTAATGGACATGGGATTATGTATAACCTGTGATCTGTTTTTCCTAGTCCAGAGTCTGTAGTGAGCCATCTGCTGATGTCTGTTGATAGTTATACAATTATTGCTATGCTTTTCTTTCTTCCATGTTTTTTTAGATTTTGATGAAAATCTAGATTTTTTCCACATGAGAGTAAGTCCTACGTGTCAGCAGGTGGGGGTGGAAGGGCATTGTGGGGTGGCATGCTGAATTACTATTCTAGGGGATAAAGAAATGAATAAGGCAGTCTTTGCCCTTAGGCACATAGGGGGTAGATGGACAGGTAAACCAAGAGCATATAATATGCAAGTGCTGTAATAGAGGTAATAAGGACAGAGTACTAAGAAAACAGTGGAGCCATCCAACTTTTCTTGAAGTAAAGTGGGATTTTCCTAAGGGAAGTGATATTTCCTGTATCTTGAATAGTCAAAGGGAATCTGATAGGGAGATTGGGAAAACAAGAAAAGCATGTGTCAAGGCAAGGAAATATGAGAGAGCATGGTGTGTATGGAAAGAATTGCAAATAGGGTTTAATAGCTAAAGGTGAGGGGAGAGGTGGTTGAGGATAAACTGGGAACAGTGGATAGACTTAGTTTTGCTAAGGAGTTTGGACTTTATTCCATAGCCGTTGGAGAATTTTAAGATGGAAAGCAACAAGATAACTTTGCAATTTGGGAGGCACAGTCTAATAAGCTGATGTCTCATGTTGAGTCAAGCACAGTGCCTTGTACATAGAAGTTTATAATATTTGATACTATTTGAAAGTAGCTGAAAAGAAGAATGAAAGATCATCCCTCACTTCCAAATTGTATGCACATACTTGAGTGGCCTTTAGTGTACGGTTGTAGCTGTTTGCAGATCTTGAAGTTATCTTCAGCTGTGGTTTTAGTTTTTTGTTCTGTTCAGAGTCTTGGATCAAGGGGAGAAACTCTGTTCCTGATTGTTGCTTATCTAATGCCATTTTATGTTTTCTTGTTGTCTATGATCAGTAACTTTAAGAAGTGATTCGAGATTCTTCTGATCATCCTTTATATAGTTTTCTGCCTTCTGATTGGCCTTTTATTTTTATCTTCTTTTTGTTTGTACTTTGTCCATAGGAATTAATGGGGTGATAGAGTATATTCATTAGGTTACCACCATGCTGGTAGAGAAACTCTTGTTTGCCCAGACTTTTCTAGTAACTTAGTATTGTTATTTGATGATATTTGTGGCTTTTTGTTTGTTTTGGTTTACTGCTGAAACTTCCTTAGAACCTACAGGGTACTTGGACTTCTGAACATGTGAAATAGAAGCCTCTGGTCTATTGAATTTTTGCCTTTAAGTTGGATGCTCATGCCTGTAAAGTTGGTGGTTCGCACCTGTAATCCCAGCACTTTGGGAGGCTGAGGTGATAGGATTGCTTGAGGCCAGGAGCAATATAGCATGATCTCGAAACCTCAAGACCTCATCTCTTCAAAAAAAATTTTAAAAATTAGCTGGGTATAGTGGCATATGCCTGTAGTCCCAGTTACTCAGGACTCGCTATACCTGGCTCAAAAGTCTTTTTTTTTTTTTTTTTTTAAGACAGGGTCTCACTTTGTTGCCTGGGCTAGAGTGCAGTGGCTGATTATAGCTCACTGCAGCCTCAAACTCCTGGGCTCAAGCTAGCCTCCTGCCTCAGCCTCCTGAGTAGCTGGGACTACAGGCACATGCCACCATGCCTGGCTAATTTAAAAAATATATATATATATTTTTTGGCCAGGCGTGGTGTCTCACACCTGTAATCCTAGCACTCTGGGAGGCCGAGGCGGGTGGATTGCTCAGGGTCAGGAGTTCCTGACCGGCCTGAGCAAGAGTGGGACCCCGTCTCTACTAAAAAATAGAAAGAAATTGATCGGACAGCTAAAAATATATAGAAAAAATTAGCCGGGCGTGGTAGCGCATGCCTGTAGTCCCAGCTACTTGGGAGGCTGAGGCAGGAGGATCGCTTGAGCCCAGGAGTTTGAGGTTGCTGTGAGCTAGGCTGACACCACAGCACTCTAGCCTGGGCAACAGAGTGAGACTCTGTCTCAAAAAAAAAAAAAAAAAAAAAAAAAGAAAAAAAAATATATTTTTAAGAGACAGAGTCTTGCTATGCTGCCCAGGCTGGTCCTGAACTCCTGGCCTCAAGTCATCCTCCTACCTTGGCCTCCCAAAGTGCTAAGATTACAAGTGTGAGCCACTGTGCCTGGCCTCAAAAGTCTTTTATATCTTTTTTTGACCCAAAATCCAATCAAGTTTTTATGCATTTCATTTTGGTGGTTATATCAGTTAATCTCTTTTAATCTAGAATATTCTCCCATATTTCGTCTGTTTTCTATGACATAAATATGTTTGAAGAGTACTGTCTAGTTGTCTTTTAGATATTCTGGATGTATCAAATTATTTTATTATGATTAGATTTGAGTTAAACATTTTGGCAGGTATATCACATTATAAGGCTGATAATGCTGGGTGTCTAACTTTTGGTAATGCTAAATACAACCTCTTGGTTCAGGTGCTAACCACCAGATCTCTCCATTTGAAAGATATATTTTCCCCTTGTAATAAATAAGTAATCTTGGAACCATATACAAATTTGAATGTTGCTATTTTCACTTAAAATTACAATATGCATTTTCTGTGTCATCTCAAACTCATCTGATATGCTAAATTTTTATGAGCATATAGTTTCTTCTTTTTATTAAAAATAATACATATTTATTGAGTGGTTTAATATGCCAGGCAATGTGTTTATAGATTATCTCATTTATCTAATTTTATCCTTATAACAGTTCAATGAGATAGAGACTATTATTCACTTGATTTTATAACAGAAGACTTCAAAGAGAACTCACTCCCATTATTTAAACGTTAAAGCTTAGATTCAGTCTACTCAGCTCCAAACCTGGAACACTTCACCACTTTGCTATATTCTTCTTTAGAACTGGATTTAGAGGTGCTATGGTAGTATCAGAGTTTAATAGTCAAGGAGAGTAATCAACAATAAGTTAGGGTATGTTTTAAAATAAGTAAAAGAATAGAATTGGCATGTTCCTAACACAAAAAAAAGGTAAATGCCTGAGGCGGTAATACCCCAATTAAATTATCCTGATTTGATTAATTCACATTGTATGCCTGTATCAAAACATCACATGTACCCTATAAAGATATACAACTATCACATACCCATAATAATTAAAAATTTAAAAAAAATTTTTAAAAATCAAGGAGAGGTAGTCATTTTCTTACCTTGGTGGTTCTCTTACCTTTAATTATTTATTTTTAATTGTGCTAAATAATATATATAACATAAAATTTACCATCTTAACTATTTTTAAGTATACAGTTCAGTAGTGTTAAGTACATTCACACTGTTGTACAAGGAATCTCCAGAGCTGTTTTTATCTTGCAAGACTGAAACTCTATTACCCATAAGCAACTTCCCATTCCTCTCTTTTCCCATCCCCTGCCCACCACCATTCTGTTTTCTGTCTCTATGATTTTGACCACTCTAACTACCTCATATAAGTAGAGTCATCATATAGTATTTGTCTTTTTGTGACTGGCTCCTGTTATTTAGAATAATGTCCTCAAGTTTCATCCATAATGTAGCATGTGTCAGAATTTCCTCCTTTTTAAGGCTAAGTAATATTCCATATTTTATTTTTTTCCCCTCTTGCCCTCCTGTATTTTGTTTTCACATTCATCTGTCAATGGATACTTGGGTTGCTTCTACCTTTTGGCCATTGTGAATAATGCTGTTATGAATGTGGGTGTATAAATTTCTCTTCGAGATACTGCTTTCAGTTATTTTGGGTTATGTAGAAGTATTGATAGAATTGCTTTGTCATATAGTAATTCTATTTTTAATTTTTGAGGACATTATTTTTAAAGATGTTTAAAGATATAAATCTGTTGGAAATCCTTTTATTAGTAATAACAAGTATCTACGAATAAAGGAAAAACCTTCCCTTTACTCTGAAAATCTAAGTAGATTTGAGAGCAAATTAATTTTCGTGGTTTTGCCTCTGGTTATTATGTTTGATAACTTAGAATGAAGATCCTCCTGCATTTAGGCAGATTCCCCGTGTTTTGTGGACACCTGTTTTTGATGGTACTTTTTTCTTCCTTTATCACCTATAGTCTGTTCTGTACTTTAAAAGAAAAAAAAAAATCTATGTAAATCTATAAATCCCTTGAGGTTTAACTGAAGTCCCTTGAAGTTTTTCCCTACATGCTCATCCCATCAACATTTATATAAGTATCTTTCGTGCTGTGTTTGGACACTTCATTCTCTTTCTTATCTGACTAGTCATATAGTTTACTGTTTGCCCCTTTCCAGACAATAAACTCCAGAAAGGTGTGACCAAATCTTATACTACTTTTTTGTTTACATCCTTCCCCCAACCCTGCTACCAAAAAAGAAGGAAGGGAGGGAGGGAGAAAGGGAAGGAAGGTAGAAAAGCAGGTACCCCCCCCCCAAATATCTGGGTGAATGAATGATATACTGGCCAGTAAGAAGTATTAATATATTGGAAATATCATTTATTGTTGCCACTATTTTCACCGTGCCCTTGATGATGTGCAAGGCTTCAAGGCACTGCAAGACAAAGATGAATACAGTATAGATATTGATCTCAAGGTGCTTTGTAGCCTAGTAAGAAGTTACTTATGTACACAACTATGTGATGAGTGTTACACTGGTGTTATGAATGTAGTTCTGAGGTGGTATAAAGAAAGAAACCACAAATAGTTCCTAGAGAGAGATAAAGAAGGTTTCACGAAGGAGGAGATATTTGAGGGTGGTCTTGAAAGATAAGTAGAATTGGGGCAGGGGGATAAGAGGCGAGAAGAGGAAGAATATTTTATACAGATGAAAGATAAAATACAGTGAGTTATGTACATGTTCAACATCTCGTCCACTTGCTTAAGGAAGTGAGTTTTTTTCTGATTAGTCTGAAATGCAGCTATCTCTGAATTTCACACATTATTTTAATATCAAACTTTCTTAAAAGCAGACATTTTGATGAAAGCTCAGCATGATAGGTTTCAGATAATAGAAAAAAAAAGATGGAGAGCCCTTATTAAAACACAGATGTCGTCTGTAAATAGAGTTGGAAAAATACTGTCAGTGAGCTGTTTGTATATAAATGTTTCTTTTTACTTATCCATGCAGGATCTGAAAAGGAAAGCTACTTCTCTTTCATCAATCACGAGGTGCATGACAACAGAATCATTGATGCACTGAGAAGAGAGTTGGGTTCCAAATCTCACTCAGTGATCTAGACGAGGAGAGAGGCAGCCAGTGCTCTGCCTCAGTTTTTCTGATCAGGGTTCCTGTGGCTCTGAGTGTTTTGCCCCAACCCCCACTTCCCCTCTTCTTTCTGGCCTCCAAAACATTATTTCTTTGAATTCTAAGATAAGCTGTGATGTCTGTCCTGTTTTAAAAGCTGTATTAAACTTCTGGGGCTATTGTCATTACAAGGAGTTTCTGGAGGTTAAAGAGTGAAATAGGTTGCCACATTTTCTATTGGAATTCACACGTGGTCAAGTATAACATATTGAAATAATATTCCTAAAGTTCATAGGATGATGACATTTTTGTATATCGAGTCCTCTCTGTTGCGTAAATTTTGAGGTGAATTTTTTTTTAATCAGAAAGTAGTGAGATTTTTGTACTGCCTCATTCATAATTCCTCAGCAGGGAACACACACATCTCAGTGAATAATTGAGTTTCTTTTGAGTAAGATAAAATATTTCCCCTGGTAGTCTCATTTTGCTATTACCGAGACCACATTTAGAGGGTGAAAACATAGTTGTTTTTTTTTTTACAAGTAAAGTATTATGTTTTTTAAACCTGTGAAGTGTGCATCGAAATGATCAAACAATATTTACACATGTAAAATAGATTGAATTCTATAGAGGATGAATGCTTTTAGAAGTAGACTTTCGTAGCTGGTGGGCATGCTGCATACTGAGGCAAGAGGATGTCTTGAGCCCAGGTGTTGGAGGCTGCAGTGCACTGTGATGGTGCTAGTGATGTGGCCCGTGTTTGTTGTATTTAACTTGAGTGTGTTTAAATAATTATAATGTTATTTGGGTAGAGTTAATACAATATTAGCTATAAAAGTTTCACTGATTTTTTTCTGTATTTAACATACAGTGCTTTTTTTCTTATAGATATGTTTTTATGGGGCTTGGGGGAGACTTTCAGTATGTCGGTTTAGTGCCTTATAAAGACAGTTTTATAGTTCATGAAGTGTTATATAAGGCTTATGCATCTATCTTTTTTGTGCACACTTAAAAGTTCCACAGAAGGGAATTTTTCTGTTGGTATCGTAAGACTCACTGATGTCAGTCATAAGGAGGCAGCCTAAAAACTTTCCCGCATATTTTTCCTAAAGTATTAAAAAAAAGATTTGATTTTTCGAGATGCTATTAACAATGTTTTTCTGGTCAACACAATCTGAAACAATTTTGGTCTTGGATAGAATAAATTCATCTTCATTAATGGAAGTGAGACTTTAATGTAATCGGATATCATTTTATCTAAACTGGCACTAACATATCTTGGCATGTTCTACATTTGGAGACTTTGACCTCATGTATAACTGCTGCCCTTTGACCCTCTTTTCTTGGTCTATTTTATTTGCTAGGTGCGCCACCGAGCTTCTGGTCAGGTGATGGCTCTTAAAATGAACACGTTGAGCAGCAACCGGGCAAACATGTTGAAAGAAGTGCAGCTCATGAATCGACTCTCCCATCCCAACATCCTTAGGTAATGGCTTTTCCTTCCTTTTGGAGACCAGTGAGAAAGCTAAAACATTGGAGGCTTGCTAGAATAGCACTGACAGCTAAAGAGACGGAGTCAAGATTTATCATGCTGAATCTGTCTTGCTGGGATTTAGTGATACTCTAGGTCTTTTTCTACTCACTGAGACTTAATTTCCTGGTAATTAACTGCATTTAATAAAGCAACTTCCTCTATCTCTCAGGTTGCTTTACTCTCATTAGAACATTAGTGGCAACACATTAGAACAGTTGTTTCCTATTGCTGATTAGTAATTTATCATAGAGAAAAGACTGGTCTTCATGTGGCTATTTAATTTTCCTAACTGCTTTATGAGGAATCATAATTAAATCAGTGAGTGAAAATAAAAGTGAAATTATGCCCTCAAACTATCTACCCTTAACTTTAACACTCACTTGAGGAGACGCAGTTTGCCTTTGAGAATTATTTTTTTTTTATATAGTAAGGTTATAATCATCATTTTCTAGTAATCAGTATCTGAATCTTTCTCACCTTCATTGTTTTGATGTTAGTGAGGCAATACATTTTCAAATGAGACCAAATAAGACAATTCAATATAAATTTAATTAGGGCTTATGTGTAAGACACTTTGAAAAATTTAAAGTGCTGTCCACTTAGGGTCATTTATTACTAATATTTTATATACTTATATTGGACTAGAGAGAAATCATATGGCTTAAGTATGGCTTATTTATTTGGTCAATGGTACTAAATCATGAAATTAAATTATACTGCTTACTTGAAATATTCTGTCTTTATGTAGACTTTATAGTCCACTACAAAAATATTTAGCCAGTATTTTTATTGTAATGACTTTCTTTCAAATCCATAAATCAGATTAGCACATTTTTTGAGCATCTTGTATGTGCCTGGTTATGCATGAGACATCAGAAAGGTATCAAGGTGTATATAAGATAGAATGTCTGCTGGCAAGGAATTACATTCTGCTTGGGGACTTACATTGATGGAAAAAGAACTAATATTTAATAAATCAACTAAGACATCACCATTTGGGTAGAATAAATTTTAAGTGCTGTAGAAGTTCAAAGGAGTGAGAGATCATATTAACTTGGCAGAGTCAGGGAAGCCTTCTTCGAAGAGGGGACTTGAACTGGACCTTGAATTTTAATAGGATTCTAGAAGATAGGGAAGGAATTCAGAAAGGAGCAAAATAGTGATACATAAAACACATATGTAAACGTGCAAAGCTTTTTGAGGTCAGTGAATAAAAACCCATTTGGCTAACAATGACAATAATGAGAACCACCATTTATTTTGAAGGCTTGTTGAATACTGAGTGCATTACTTACTTAAAAATTTAATCTTCACAACTGTTCTCCATTGAAGGACCTGAGGCCAAGAGATTATGTATTGGCCAGGTTCTTCGACTCTGAGGCCTGAGTTCTTTGTACTAGGTTCCTCCTAGAAAAACTGAGGACTTGATAGTATCAGTAGATAAAGGTAGAAAGGTAAAATTGAGCCAAATTATTCAGAAATGCTTTGCATAAAGCCAAAAAGTTTGTATTTTATGCTCTGTATATTGGATTCTGAGAAGGAATAGCATGACAGGGTAACTAATGGGAAGACACAGTATGGTTTAGCTTTAGGAAGACTGGTGCCAAGAAATTGGTTTGAGCTTCCACCATGTTTGAGAATGAGGCTTGATTTCATATTCTGCTTAGGAAGCTTTAAGATGACCATATTTTCATCTTGCTCAAATTATATTTTTATTGTTTCATTATTATTACAGAAGTGATACAAAATTGCTACGGAAACGTTTAGAAAATAGAGTTAGTAAAAACAAGAAAATAAAAATTGCCCTTAATCTCAGCACCTAGGGATAAGATGAATGTTAGTTAGCATTTTGGCATATTTCCTGCCAACCTTTTTCTATTTCCTCATTCCTTTCCTTACTCTCCTCACCGTGAACTAGATGGGCAAATGCATGAAAGAGTGACTTTAAGTAAATTTTTGGATTACAGTGGCTGGCTCATGCCTATAATCCTAGCACTTTGGGAGGCCGAGGCAGGAGGATCGCTTGAGGTCAGGAGTTTGAGACCACCCTGGGCAATAGTGAGACCCCATATCTACAAAAAATAAAAGAAAAATAGCCGACGTGGTGGTGCGTTCCTATAATCTCAGCTACTCGGGAGTCTGAGGCAGGAGGCTCACTTGAGTTCAGGAGTTGGAGGCTGCCGTGAACGATGATGTTGCCACTGTACTCCAGCCTGAGGAACAAACTGAGACCCTGTCTATTTAAAACAAACAAACAAAACCACAATGAGATATTACTTAATACCTGTTAGAATGGCTATTGGCAAAATGATGAAAGATGACAAGTGATGGCAAGAGAACCCTTGTACACTGTTGGTGGGAATGTAAATTAGTACAGCTATTATGGAAATTCCTCAGAAAACTAAAAATAGAACTACTGCATGATCCAGCAATCCCACTTCTGGGGATGTTTCCAAAAGAATTGAAATCAGTGTGTCAAAGGGATAGCTGCACTCCCATGTTGACTGCAGCATTGTTTACAATAGCCAAGATTTGGAATCAATCTAAGTGTCTGTCAGCTGATGAGTTAATAAGAAAAATGTGGCATATATACACAATAGAATACTTACGGCCTTTACAAAAAAGGAAATTCGGGCTAGCGAGGTGGTTTATGCCTGTATCCTAGCACTCTGGGAGGCTTAGGCAGGAGGATCACTTGAGGTCAGGAGTTCGAGACCAGCCTGAGCAAGAGTGAGACCCTGTCTCTACAAAAAATGGAAAAATTAGCCAGGTGTGGTGGTGCATACCTGTAATCCCAGGTACTCAGGAGGCTGAGGCAGGAGGATCCCTGGAGCCTAGGAGTTTGAGGTTGCAATGAGCTATGATGATGCCACTACACTCTAGCCTGGGTAACAGAGTGAGACACTGTCTCAGAAAAAAAAAAAAAAAAAAAGGAGATTCTATCATTTGCGACAATTGGATAAACCTGGAGGACATTACACTAAGTGAAATAAGCCAGACGCAGAAGAAAAAATACTGCATGATCTAATGTGTGAAATCTGAAAAAGTGGAACTCAGAAGTAGAGAGTAGAGGTGGTTACCATAGGGTTGGGGTTGGGGGGAGGGAATGAGGAGATGTTGGTCAAAGGACAAAGTTTCAGTTAGGCAGTAGGTATAAGTTTTTGAGATCTGTTGCATAGCATGGTGACTATAATTAATAATAATGTATTATGTAATATATTTCAAAATTGCTAAAAGCAAATGTCAAATATTTCACTTTAAAAAATGATGAAGTGTGGCCGGGCATGGTGGCTCATTCCTGTAATCCTAGCACTCTGGGAGGCCGAGGCGGGCGGATCGTTCTGAGCTCAGGAGTTCGAGACCAGCCTGAGCAAGAGCGAGACCCTGTCTCTACCAAAAATAGAAAGAAATTAATTGGACAGCTAAAAATATATAGAAAAAATTAGCCGGGCATGGTGGTGCATGCCTGTAGTCCCGGCTACTCAGGAGGCTGAGACAGTAGGATTGCTTGAGCCCAGGAGTTTGAGGTTGCTGTGAGCTAGGCTGACGCCACGGCACTCACCCCAGGCGAGAGTGAGACTCTGTCTCAAAAAAAAAAAAAAAAAATGATGAAGTGATAGATATATTAATTAGCTTGATTTGATCATTCTATATTATATACTTATATCAAGACATCACATTATATCCCATAAAAGTATACAGTTATGATTTGTGTATTAAATAAAAGTAGTAATATAGCATGATTAAAAATGAAGGCTCCAGATTATAGATTAAACTGCCTAGATTCAAATCCTGGGTCTTAGGAAAGTTACTTAACCTCTCTGAGCCTTAGTTTTCCCATCTGTAATATGAAGATAATGGTAATAAATGTGTCATGAAGTTGTTATTGAGGATTAATTAAATTAGTACATTTAAGCACTTAGAATAGTACCTGGCTTGTTGTAGGAGCTCAATAAATGTTACCTATTATTTTCCTTTGGCCTGTTCTTTCAATGGCCTGTAGCAGCCTGTCTTTTTTTTTTTTGTCCCCCCCCTTTTTTTTTTTTGAGACAGAGTCTCACTCTACTGCCCTGAGTAGAGTGCCGTGGCGTGAGCTTAGCTCACAGCAACCTCAAACTCCTGGGCTCAAGCAATCCTTCTGCCTCAGCCTCCTGAGTAGCTGGGATTACAGGCATGCGGCACCATGCCCGGCTAATTATTTTTTTCTATATATTTGTAGTTGTCCAGCTAATTTCTTTCTATTTTAGTAGAGACGGGGTCT